>PVJD01008608.1:0-70834 GCA_004026545.1 Mormoops blainvillei
GGGAGGGGACGGCAAGTTGAGAACTGGAGGGAAGGAATGAGGAGAGGAAGGAACTGGGAGAGGCAGAGAGGAGGGAATGAGTGAGAGTCATTGGAAGAGAAATGGAGAGAAGAGGTGCTAAGGGCCAGCCGGAGCGGGGGGCGGTGGGGACAGAGCCTGAACCACCCCGAAGCGGGTGGGTCCCCATTGGCTGGAGCCCTGTGAGGCCGGAATCCTGCTTTGCCTGATGACGGTCCCACCGAAGCCGGGGCCAGCCCTCCAGGGTTGGATGAGGGAGGCTCCTGGCCAGCCTGCCCCTCCAGCTCCCCTCTGCTGTCCTGGGGCAGGTGAACCTGATCCTCTAGGGACCCCCAACAAAGCCTCACCCCTCGCTCTCAGGACCAGCCCTGTTTTATCCACTGGGGGACCAGGCCCTAAACCCCTCTGGGCTTCTGGACACCGGCTCGAGGCCCTGCAGCTGCTAAAGAGTTAAAACCTCCCAGGAAATTACCCCCTAATGACCTAATTAAAGACTTCAGGACCACCTACTCCAGGGCGAAAGCTAATAACACCGCCCAGCAATAATAATCTCAGTGGAACCCCCCCAACCCCGTTATTACTGCAGCCTAGCACCTTCCCACCCCCCACCTGCCCCACTCCCCGGGTCCTGCTTGTGCTAAGCTGTTGGTGACTGGGGAGGGCCGGGCACGAGCCCCCCAGCTGGGCAGGGAAGGGCTCGGGAGGGGACCAAGGGGAGAGGCCTAGAATAGTCAAATTTCTGTTGCTGAATATTTAATGAAGGTTGCACGGTTTATTTGGTTGGCCTGTCGATTTTTATTCTTCTGTCAATAGCTTCTCATATGTGGGGCCGTGATGATCTTTAGCAGGGCCTCTCCAGGGACGGCTGCCACTAAATGCAATTATGGATTTTATACCTCAATGTGTTTGATATTTCTACTGATCTAATTTGCAGCCTGGTAGTTTATTGTTTGGCATTTTAATGGCGTTCAAATGCTATGGGAAATTTGATTTCTTTTTATAATTTCTCCTTAACGCAGTTAATGCGGGTGGTGGGATGGCCCAGATTTTAGAACCGAATGTATAGAAAGAAGGGGAAAAAAGAGCACACACCCTGTGTGTATTCAAGCATGTGTCCATTGAAGGGAGGTCTCCCTTTGGGCCCTGGGGCCCTGGGGCCCAGGTGCCTGCCTGCCCCTGGGCTGGGGCCCTTGGACGGCTGGCATAGGGAGCTGGAGCTGAGGTGTGGCCAAGCCGATGATGGTACCCAGGGCTCAGGCAGGGCGCCAGCGGGCAGGCCGTCCTTTGCTCCCACTGTCCTGAGCTCCACGGCCCGTAGGCCGTGTCACAGGACCTTCCCAAGTGGTTTTTAGGTCACTGTCCTGTCTAGCGTTGAGCAGCTTTGGAGTCAGGGAGGCCGTCCCTCCATTGCCACCAGTTTTTGTGACCTGTACCTAGGGCAGAGTCTACACCAGTCCTGAGCCCTTGAGACTGGGGGTGACTCTGTGACATGCCTGTCATCTCTAACAAGTTCTCGCGGGGCCTCAGCCACATTCATACTTGGGAGTATCCACTCCCAAGTCCCAGGTCAGGGATGTCCCCGCTCGTACCCCTGCCTGTGCCTCCCCTTCCCTTCCCGGCTTCCTTAGCAAGGCGTGGACAGGCCTGGGTTCCTAGAGGCTGTGCCGGCCCTTTTCTAGGCTGGACTGCAGCGGGGAGGGTGGTGGAGGTCCCTGCCTCCTCGGGGCAGCCCCCCCAGCGGAGCCGCCCCCCTGCCTGAGGGTGAGCCTGCAGGCCGGGCAGCCGTCCAGGAGTAGCCTTCTGCCTGGCAGAAGAGCTTGGGCCGGACTACCAGCAGCAGCCCCAGGTTTTCTAAAACATTTTCTGGTGGGGGTGGGGGGGAAGAGTCTAGAAAGGCTCAGCAACCTCTTCCAAAGTAGCCTGCCTGGAAGTGAGCAGGGAAGATGGTCTGAGATGGGCAGACCAAGTCCCTCTGTCCTGGTGTGCAGGGCTCCACCGGGTAGGCCGGGCAGCCTGCACGGGGAGGGTCTGTCCCAGCTCCCTGTGGCCTGCAGACCCCAAGTTCTTTTGGAAGGTCCCCTTCCCTGGAGCACATTGGAGCCTGGAGCCCAGGGCTCTGGGGAGGCAGAAATAACTCAGGCTGCCCTCACTGGGCCCTTGCTGCGTGGTCTCCTGCCTCCTCAGCAAGTGTAGGCACCATCATTATTATCCCCACTTCACAGGGGCACAGACAGAGGCTCTGAGAGGTTTACAACACCTGCCTGAGGCTGTCACCGATCAGGGCCAGGACGCAAACCCAGGCGTGTGTCGCTTTAGAGGCCCCTCTCTTAGCCGTGGTGCCCGATCGTGTGGTCTCCCCGGGGCTGGCCTGTTAGGGAGGGACGGTCACCCCCTCTCCTGTCAGGCTTTATTCCTCTGCCCTTCCCTCCTTGTCTGCCTCCTGCCCAGCATCACCGGCCCTGGGCCGACCTACCCCCATCACCTACCGGGCTGCTGGCTTGACCACGTAGGTGGGTTCTGTCTTTGGGGGAATTTTGTTCCCCTTAGAAGGGAATGGCTGTCCTTCGCATCCTTCCGTGGGACTCTAACCCTGCCATTTGCCCCGGGTCTCTGCTGCATCCAGTCCCTCTTCCACATGGCTGGTGTCCACAATACCAGTGTCCGCAGCTGCTCACCCACTCAAACGCAAGCAGCCGTGGTGACAACTCACACTCACCAGCGCCTACTCCACGCCAGCCCCGGGCAGAGCACTTCACACGCATCCTCTCACAACCCCACGTGGTAGGAAGCACGATTATCCCGTCTTACGGATGAGGGAGCCGAGGCTCAGAGAGGACCCTTTCCTGCTGGCGTGCCAGTGAGAGCTCAGCACGTCCCCCCAACACCGCCTTCCCAGCTCGAGCAATTGTATCGCCCGCTGGCTTTCTTGTGTGTTTCATGCCACCTAATGCCATGGCAGTTGTGTTCATAGGTGTGTCCCCAGCAGGGCAGGGATTGGGTTTGTGCTACACATCGTCTCTCTGCTGCCACAAGAGGGCCTGGCACACCCCAGATCCCAGAGAGATTGTCGAACAAATGAACGGATGAACAAATGGAACCCCGCCACACTCTGGGCCTCTTCTCCTAACCATCCTGAGATCCGGAACCTTTAGGAGAGATTCCAGTCTGGATGCCAGATGCCAGCGTTGTCCAGGGCTTTCCTTCCACATACCCCTCAGCCCTACCCCAGATGCCCAGTTCTCACCCGCAGCCCGCGCTTTGGCTGGACCCTTGACTCTCACGCCTCTGTACCCCTGTCCACACTGCCTCCTCCTCCGAGAATAGAATAGTGTTCCTTTCCTTTCCCAGGCTTATCCTCCACAGTGCCCTGCAGGGCTGGCCCTGCCTCCTCTGGGCGTCCCGGCTGCCCCAGCCTCATCACACGGCTTTGCCGCTGTCCCCACTGCCCTGGCAGGACCTGGGGGTGAAGCTGTCCCCTTACAACACGTGCCGGGACTGAATGGATGAATAAAAGAAGGACGCAGGGTGGAGGGGTGAAGAAAGGCTGCTGTTGGCTGTCTTAGAGAACGCCCCGCCCCCCCTGGAGGGCTGAGACTAACCCGTCCCCTGGTCACTCAGAAACTCCCATCCTGGGGGGGAAGGGAAAAGGGAGCGAAACTTTGTTGTCCCGAGTGTGGACAGGACACTGTCAGCAGGTGATGGGTAAGCAGTCCCCTGGTGGCCTCACGCTGTCCTGAGAGCTGTCTGGTGTTAAGTGGCCCCCCCTTCCCACCCCCAATGGGCAGTGAAATAAGACCTGAGTAATCTGATGTTCCACTTAGGAAAGAAAACAGAATTCTCCCGCCTGGGAGGAGGCTGGGGCTTGGGTGGGCAGGGGACAGCCCTCTCGCATCAGCTCCGCCATCGGAGCCTGATAAGATCTTCACAGCTTGTTATCCTGGGTCAGGCTGACGTGTGCAAGCCCTCGCACGAGCTCAGCTGGGGGCAGCTCTCCAGGTAGCTGGGTCTGTTCTCTGTAACCTGCCTCTGCAGGAGTGAGAGCCGTGTGTACTTTGGAGACAGCTGTGGAGGAACTGGGGTCCCAAGGCCTCTGTCTGCCCCCAGGAGCTCTGACATTTGACCCCTGGCCCCCGGGGGAGCCCAGGAGAACCGATGCATGCATGCGGCAGTGCAGCTTGGCGGCTCTGCTCAGTGTGAGTCTATCTCAGTCACTTCCCAGCTGTGTGCCCTTGGGCAAGCCGCATGCCCTCAGTTGCCTCCTCTAAGTAGGGGAACAGGACCCGTACTCCTGGCTCATTGACAAGATTTAATGCCAACCTGTTTGCCCCTGACATAGTTGAGCAGCTCGACAAATTAGGACCACATCATTCCTACTGTCCAAACCCAGACACTTTCAGAGTGAAAAGGATGCTATTAGTAATATGCTAGGACCATAGGTACAAACTAGGACTGTCCCAGGCATCCTGGGATCAATGGTCACCTATCAATCAAGTACTTTTCCGCAGGTCAGGGACAGGTATGTGGGCTACGGGCGCTCCCTCATCTTTCCCCAGTGCTTGTTGGCAGGCAGAGGTCTGCAGAAGGATTCAGCCAGAAACACTCCTATGTAGCATTTACAGAACGCTAACTGCATGCCAGGTGCTGTGTTTTTTATGGACTTGTCACAATCACCCTGTGAGGTAGATACCACTTTTATGCCCACTTTACAGAGGAGGAAACTGAGACTCGGAGAGGTCAAGTGACTTGCAAAGGTCTCACAGGCAGAAGTGGGGCCTCAAAGCAGGCCTGGTCGACTCCCAAGGGGGAGACACTTCCCTGGACAGTGCTGTGCACTTCCCCACCAGGACAGGCCAATCCCTCTGCCCCAGCGTCAGGGAGGAGAGGAGGCCAGGCTGATAAAGGGCCATCTGGAGGCCAGGTGGGAGCCATCTCATCCTGCCAGGTAACCGGCCAGGCCCTCTGTGTCCTGTGCCCACCAGCAGGGCATCTGCAGAATTGGTTTCCCAGGCTGGAGGGTCTCTCCCGTCAGCTCGGCAGCTGTCAGGATTAAAGAATGAGATGGGGAAAGAAATCCATAAACTGCGGTTTTGAAAAACCTGTTTGTTGGGTGAGCTATTGATTGACTGGAAGGCTCCTCCCAAGTCAGCATCGAAGCTTCATGGCCACAGAGGATGGTGGGGTCAGGCGCAGAAAAGGGAGAGGGAAATGTTAACACCCCTCCAGCCTATCCTCCCCCCACCCAAAACACCCCGCATCGGCCTCATTGTGGCAGTGCCCTTCGCTGGGCGGGGGGACTGCCCCCGCAGCCTCAGGATGCTTATCCCTGGGGATCACTGGCTCTGAAGCTCCCTGTTTCCAGCCCCTGCACCGCAGGATCATGGTGCAAACTGCGCAGAGCAGAGCCTCGGTGAGGCAGCGTGGGGAAGGGGGGCCTTGTCTGCAGCTGAACTGAGTGAGAACCCTGCCCCACACGTACTTCCCAGTCCCTCCCTGGGCCTCAGTTTCCTTATCTGTAAAATGGGGCCGCTGTCCTCCTTGTAAGGGTCTGGGAGACTCAGAGGCACGCCCAGCTGGGCTCCAGGTGACTGAAGAGGGTAGCCCCTGGGTACACTGTCCTCACTGGGTGCTGGTGGAGATGCATGTTCCCCTTGGGATTCTCTAGAGCACGACAGGCCCTTTTCAGCAAGTAGGTTGAGCTTCTCAGAATCCCTGCCAGGACCTGACAGACATGGGCCCTGGGGCTTCTTCTGCCCTCCCAGCCCACCTGCCGTCGGCCTTTCCCCAGAGAAGCGCTTTGCTCCCTCTCCACCTGGCCCCCGGCTGCGGGGCCTATCTGGCCGCACTGTGTTCATCCAACTTCCTCCGTACCTGTGCTCAAATGTCTGGGTCGCTCCCCACCCCACTGGAGGCCCCTGGCGAAGAGCCTTCCTCAGACCAGGGAGCCCACCTCTCAAAGACACCACCTCCCACACATCAAGTGGGCACCCTACTCCAGAACTCCGCACCTAGCTCTCGGCAGATACCCGCCGCCAGCACCTCCTGTTGGCCCCGTGAAAGGGCACAGGGCAGACTCAGACCTGGACCCGTCCTCGGGGAGCACCCGGTCTGATAAAGGAGAAAGATGTGGACACTGATGATACCAAATGTGCTTGAGGGATGTCCCAGGGCCCGGCAGAGAGCAGGACCACTGACCTAGTGCCCCCCCCCAGCCCCACAGGGCACATGGCTTGGCAAACTGAGCACAGACTGAATTTCAGCCCAGTCACCCTCTGAGGAGCACCATGTTCAGTGGACAACCTACCCAGCCATACAGGGCAGTCCAGGAGGAGGCCGGATCCGCAGAGGGGACAGCTGTGTACACCCAGAGGTCAGAGGTGGAGCTCACAAGGCCAAAGGGGAGAAGGCCTGCTCTCCGGGGCCCTTGAGCACACAGTGAGGGCGGGCAGGGGAATGGCCCCGCGTGGCACTAGAGAGGATATAGGGCTTGTCCTCAGAATCCCCAGATTCCACGTTTAAGAGTTTGAGTTGACCCTAGAGGGAGCCACAAAGGGGCTTTAAGCAAGGAGTGATAGCACTGCAGCTGCTTCACCAAGGACAGGTTATGGGCGAAACTGATGAGGGAGGAGGTTTGGGGAAACCCCGTGCCTCTGGGATGGGAGCCCCGCCCTGGCCAGCATGCTTAGTGCAGTACCCGGCACCCCACAGGCTCTCCATGAATATTTCCCCGAGGGGATTGTTAGCCCAGCAGAGGGAAGAACCTTGGCTCAGTTCTCACTTGAGAGCAGAGATCTCTGGGTTCTTGGCAGTGCGACCAGGAGCAGAACCGAGCTGAATCCTGTTCTTCCTCTTGAGAAGAGGAGGAGATCTCAGTTTGCTCCCCTGTGATATGGGCTGATATTCTAGAGTAGAATGTGGGTGGTAAGAGGAGCGTCTGTGTGCCTAGAAAAGCCGGGAAGTGTGCTCATCCCTCTTACCTTTTTTACCCATCCACCTGTCCAGGTAGCCGTTCATCTGTCCACCCACCCGTCTGCTCATCTACGCTCTCATCCACCTCTCTGTCCATCCATCCACCCACCGACTTATCCATCTGCCATCCATCCATCCATCTGTCCATCCATCCCCCCATCCATCCATCCAATATTCATTGAGAGCCCACTCCATAGCAGACACTGAAACTTACAGCAGGGAAGACAGACAGGTAATCAGGTGACTAGGCAGGTGCAGCATCCTCCATTCCCATGAGGCCAGGGCCAGTTTGCACATCCGTAAGATAAGCCCCTTGGCCCCTGGATTCTGTTTCGAGGGGATGAGCAGAGTCCAGCTCTGAGACACAGCGTTCCCCAAGTCAAACTCCCTTAGAGGAGGTAAACTTCAATAGAGCTGGGATATTCCTCCGGGCATTTTTCTACACATTTACGTTCAGTTCTACGTGCCAGTAAGTTTTGGGCAAAATTGGACCATGCCCCACATACTGTTTGGCAACCTGCATTTTTCACTTACTGGACGGTTCCTTTCATGTCGATGCATTCAGCTCCTCCTCAGTGTCTGCTGGCCCGGTGTTCCTTTAAGCAGCCCCTAACGACCGACAGGGGTTTTGCGTTAGATTCTCACCATGACAAGTAATGCGGCAGTGAACATCCTTACACAACAGCCTTTGCAGAGATGCACAAGGACTGGGTTTCAGTGGATCGGGCGGTGGGAGTCGGGGACCGCCCGAGGCACCTGAGGGAAAGGCAGTGTCAGAGGACAGAAAATGTCTCTGCAAACACCCAGAGATCTGGAGCAGCTTCCAACTGGTCTGGGAAGTAGTCAGGGGCTCCAGGCGGCTGAAGTGTTGTGTGCATGAGCAGGGAAGCATGTCCTGGCTGATCCCTTGAGGAAGCCACACTGGGAGGGGGCTCGGAGCTCATGGCACCTCCTCTGGGCTACGCAGCTCTGGCCCATGCGTGAGGATGCCAGCCTGTCCGGGGTCTTCGCACAGCCCTTGGCCCAGCTCCACAGGCCACCCTTGTGTCCTTAGGGAAATCCCTTAGGAGCAGGCAGCCAGGGTGGCCCGAGGCATGGACTGGGTGAGTTCACAGGGACACGGACTTCTGTGCCCGGAGATCTGATATCCGCCCCAACCGTCTGTCCTGCTCTCACCCAGGAGCTGCCAGCTCTGCCGTCCCCCTCTTGCTCTCTTGACCCCGGTGGCTCCTTGGGTGACAGGAAGGGTGGCTTCCCAGCATATGGCCTGACTCTCTGCAGTATGCATTTTTATTTCTTCAGCACGTTGTGAAATTCATAACACTCGGTAATGACTTCCTCACTGTACTGGGTGAAGAGAGGGGGGAAAAAGGCCCTCGAAGAAAAATGAACCATGGCAGGCGTGGACTCCATTTGTAACAATATGGAAATTGATTGTTGAGTCGGAGGAATATTTTGTAGTTTGCTTAGCTGTGCCCAGCACTAATAGCTGGGAACATTAGTGAACCCAGGGAATGAGTTATGGGCACATTAAGGGAGCCTCGAGGCTCCCGGGCCTCCCTCGAAGGCAGGCCCCAGCCCCCCTGGTCTGCCCGCCGTGAGCACTGGCTCCTTCCTGGGAGAGCCAGGCCTGGCTGGAGCTCTGTGGCCAGAGGAAAACACAGGTGCCACCCTGGTGGCGTGGTGGGGGCAGGACCTGGGTTCAGATGGCAGCTCCTCTCCCTTGTTTGTCGTGCTACCCCGGGTGAGTGACTGGCCTCTCATTCTTAGTTTTCTGACCTATAGGAAGGTGCTCATGACCCCTTGCTCAGGGAGTGCGGGAGTACTGGGGAACGTGGTGAAAACAAAGCAAGGAACGCAGGGCTGGGCAGAGTGGCGGCTCAGGAAGCCCCGCGGATGGATGGGCGGATGGACGGATGGGCGGATGGACGAATGGGCGGAGGGCTCTCCAGCTGAAGGTGGGGGCTGGAGTCAGGTAGAGGGATGCTGGGCCACCAGTTGGAGGCACCAGGTGAGCGACAGGACTGCCGGGGACTGCGAGGCTCATGAGGACTGAGGAGGCTGCAGCGGTAGGGACCGCAAGTCGGGACCCAGTAACTGGGCGGAGGGAAGTGACGACTTCCAGCCTCCTCTGCCCATCCGTGACTTCCGGGCCCCAAGCTGCGCCAGGGTGGGGTACCGCTGACTTCCTGACTTGCTCATGTGAGGCCTCTGCAGGGCCCTGAGACCCCATTGATCTGAAGTCACAGTCCCCACTCCATCTCACCCGGAACAGCCTCCGCGTCCGTCCTGTTACCCTCTGAGTGCTTGCGCCAGACTCTGATGCCTCCCGTCGCCCTCACCTCCTACGCCCTGGCCTTTGGACCCCTTGACTGTCACTCAAACCTGGCTTTTCTCTCTGTCCCCTTGGCCATCCCCAACCCAGGCCTCCCTCTCCTTGCCCCGGATGACTGAACCGGTCTCTTCCTGCCCGTTGTCCCTCCACCCTGAGTCAGTGTACTTTTAAAAATGTCCATCTGACCTTGTCACTCCCTTGCTTCCAGGAAGTCAGGACCTTTGAGGAACCTCCCCATGGCATCTTCCTGCGTCCTCCCAGCCCCTCCTGGGCCGGCATTGGCACCGGGTTCTCAAAGCTACTCAGCCATCGGAACCCACCGCCCACCCTGTCACCTCAAAGGCTTGTTAAACTGCAAACTGTAGTTTGTACAAACTACCCACTAGGTTGTTCAATTAAACACTTCTGCAGTTTCTCATTCAGTGAGCCTGGGGTGGGGCCTGAGAATCCGGATTTCTCATAACTTTCCAGGCGATGCGGCCACCACCGTCCTGGGGACCCTCCCTTTGCGAAGCACTGTTTCGAGGCACACGGAATTCTTTCCTGTTCTCAAATATCGGTTTCATTCTTGCCACCAAAGCTTTCTACCTGCTGTACCTGTGATAAGAACGTTCTTTCTTCCTCTTTTATCCTCTCCCCATTGCACCAGGCAGAGGCCAACCTGGAGCTCGCCTGCTACAGCGCCCTTTTTACTCTGTGGGCCCACACAGCTGGGAATGTGTGTCTGACCCACTCTGCGTCTCCATGAGGGCCAGGCGTAGGAGGCCTCAGATACAGGGCTTTCTGCCCTCCCAGGCACCTGGGCCGCTTGCTTCGGCGCTTCAAACACGGGATCTGGCTGCCTGGGGTATGGATGGGCCATTCGTGGGGACACAGACCCAGGCCAGCCCTCCTAGAGGCCAGAGGGAGCAGAGGCCTCTGGCAAGACAAGGCCAGAGCTGCACCTCTGACCGGTCAGCTGAAAGGCAGGCAGGGCAGCCCAGTGTTTTGTTTTAATCACGAGTGAGATGCTGACGTGGGCCTCCCTGGGGGCAGCGAGGGGGTGACCAGCCCCATGGGCGGTGGAGGCTCTTCTGCAAACAGTAAAGAAAACCCAAGTCAGCAGCAGTGGGGGAGGGAAGGCCAGTGGACCTGGAAGGAGGCCATTCGTTATGCCAAGAGGGTGGCAGGAAAGTCCCTCCATGCCCTGCGACCTCCCCGTTGGCTGCTCGGCCTGCCCACTGCTCAGACCTGGCCCCTCGCCCTTCCCATCCCGAGGACGGCGGAGCCAGAGCCTCATGGCAGCTGGAAGTTGTTGGCCCAGCAAAACTTCCAGCGCATCCTTTCCGTGGGTGCCCTGGGCGGCCCTCGACGGGCCGGGAAACTGCTCGCCATACCTATTTTAAACACCAGTGTAATGGTTTATGGCCCATAGAGGGATAATTACGGAGTGCAGAACCCGGCTTTTATGGCCCCTCCTCCCCGGGGTGCACTTAGAGAACAGTATGTGTCATGTAGCCAATTTAGATAATGATTCTGATAAAGATAAACGGAATTGTTTATTATAAGTAATTGGGTCTGCTAAGGCCCAGATGAGGCGGTGATGGGGCAAGATGCAGTGGATGTGGGGACATGGGGACAGGGGCCTGGATGGGGCTCCAGGGTGGAGACAGGCCTGCTCCCTGTTCACTCTGTGTGTGTGTGTGTGTGTGTCTCCCCCCGCTCTCTCTCTCCCTCCTCTCTCTGTCTCTTCTCTCCATCTCCCTCTCCTCTCTGGGGCTCAATGGATCCTCCTCCATCTGCATCCTGGGCAGCGGCTGCTCCTGGGCATAAATAAATCATGGGGTTTTCTGTCGCGTCAGCTGAGCGGGGGAGGCACCTGGAAGGAGGGCCAGGAGGAGTGGGAGGGGTTTCGACGCACCCTGGGCTCCAGGGCAGTCTGGACTGTGGGCCACAGGCCCCAAGCAGGTCCCCGGAGCCCCCGAGGGCTGCTGCCCTCCTGGCGGGCAGCTGGCAGGTGTCTGGGGGGTGGGATGGGGTGCACAGAACTGGGGGCAGCCCAGAGCTGAGACACAGCGCTGTCCCAAGGGGGCCGGTGGCCCCCTGTTGGAGGTCTTTGTGAAGGATAAACAAAATGAAGGGCCTTTGAGCCCACCCCCGCCCCACAACACACACACACCTGAGACCTCTAATTACGCCTCAGCCCCAGGCAGGGCCGTGGGAACGCTGCCCCTTTAACCTGCCCGCCTGACCCCTCTCTCCCAGTCCCCCTCCTGAGGCCTCCTGGGTCTCAGCGCCTGGCTCTTAGGGAAAGAGAGGGGTCCTGAAGACCTGGGCTCTGAAGCGGGGTGCTCAGAGAATGGAGCCTCTGAGAACAGAACCCATGTCCCCAGGGCCTCTGAGATGAGGATCCCCAGAAGCAAGGCCCTGAGCTGGGGGTTCCACTAGCCACAGTGTCTACAGAAGGATCCCGCGAACCGGTGCCCTTGAGGCGGAGGTGGGGGCCTACCCGTCAGAGTCTTTGATGCAGGATTCCACAATTTAGCTTGAAGGAGGCAACCCTACAAACCAAGATTTGAGCTTGGGGGACCTGCACAATGAGGGAATCCTAGAAAACCAGGGTCCCTGGGTGGGGGATCCTATATGTAAGGTCATCAAAACTACAAACCAAGGTGGCTGAGGCAGGGAGGTCCCTTAGGTGGGATACCTCGTGAGGCTTGGGGGTCCCAGGGTCCCCGCAACAGAGGCCCCCAGTGGCCCATCAGACCCAGGTGTAGGGCTCCGGCTTGGCTGCCGGAGGCTACAGCTCCCCCGGATTGAAACTCAAACCGGAGGAGCCGCCTGTCACCACGCCTGTGATCCGAGGCATGATTGAGAGGGGCGCGGCGGGGAGGGGGGACTCTAGGCCCCCAGGCAGCCCCTCTGCGTGGAGCAGCAGCGCAGCAGGAGCCTGAGAAGGAGAAAAAGCGGGGATTTTTCTCTTTCTTCTCTGCCCGCTTATCTGATCACAGCGGAGGGGAAGGGCTCCCGTTCAAAGGCAGTGTCCTTATCAGCTGGGGTTTGTTTGGGGCGTGATAACTGCACCTGGCAGGGAAGGCTTCCTGCAGGTGGAGGGCGGGTCTGGGGCTGCAGGCTGCGTGTGTCCCCAGGACCTGTGAGTTGCACACATATCTTTGGGCACTGGTCTGTGTGCAGCGTGTCTGCCCATCTCCCACCTGTTCGTAACTGTGTGCGTGTGGGTGGGCACGGGGGCCACAGGGGACAAAAGGAGGGGGCTCAGATCGGGGCCTGGGACTGAGCTTCCCTGGTCATGCCGGGCCCTCTGCCTCCCTGTGGGATAAAAGCAGTAGGTACAGCAGGGACAGTGGGAGGAAGGAGGGACATGACGCTGAGGTGGGGCTCCAGGGATGCTGGCGAGAAGAAAGAACCTTTGGGAGAGGCGAAATCAGGTGAGGGGGCCTGGTCGAGCCAGGGGGCCAGGCAAGACTGAAGTGGGAAACCTGCTACGGGACCAAGGAGCCCACAGTCAGGGACAGAACCGCGGGCTGGCCCAAGGGTGCTGTGGGGACTGGGTCTTTCTGTGCCAGGAGTTGAGTCAGCTTAAGACCCATCCCCCATCCCGTTTCTTCCAAGCACACGTTGGAAAAAGTAATACAGAGAGACCCCCATTCCCCTTTCCCCAGTTTCTCCCAACGGTAAGTAACGTCTTGCACAAGTAAAGTACAGTATCACAGCTCAGATACATCAGTACAGTGCACCCATCTTATTCAGATTTCCCTAGTGGTACATGCATGTGTGTGTGCGTGCGTGGTGTAGTTCTGTGCAGTTCTGTCCCATGTGTAAGTTCCACGTCTGCTGCCACAGGTAAGGTAGGGGGCGCTTCCATCACAAGGGTCCCTCCTGCCGCTCTTCAGTAGCAGTACGCAGCTCCCTCCAGAGCCCCATCCCTAAGCCCCTGGGGTTTTTTGTTTTTAGTAAATGGCACCTCTACCTACCAGGCTCCCAAGCCGAAAATCCCATCATTGCCTTGGTATCTCTCACCTCTGCTCACCACCCCTGTGCATGCAGCCAATCCCTGGCCCGGGCATCCAATCCTGGCATTTCTGGAGCTCTCCCCTTCTCTCCTTCCCCCATCACTGCCCTGGCTCTTCTCCCTGCTGTACCTGGGCTCTCCCCGGCACTCTTGGCCCGGCTAACCCATCCCTGTGCTGTAACCGGGCACTCTTCAGAGGCCACAGGGTCGCCTACCCCAAACCTCCCACAGCTCCGCTGTAAGGACACGAACATAGAACACGCTGCCAGCTCCGCCCTGCCCCTCTGTTCCTCCTGGGTCACTGCTGCGCCTCTTTCAGGTTTCAGCTGGAGTGCACTGTCCAGGGCGCCTTCCCGACTTCCTGTCCAGTTTGCTGGCCCTCCCTGGGCTCCCGAAGCCCCCTCTGCTTCCCCCACCCCAGACCCATCCGTGCATTGTCATGGTCTGTTTACTCGCCAGTCTTCCCCAGAGACAGCAAATAACTGGAAGGCAGAGACTGTGTCTGGTGCAGCGCTGTGAGCCTTGCGTCTGTGTGGTGGGGAGCAGACACCCAAATCTGGTTGGCGTGAACAGTGAATGGATGGCTGGACAGGTGGTGGGTACGAAAGTTGGCCTGGTGTCACCTCTCCAGGTGGGGACAGACAACCAGGGGCTGGAGCCGGTGGAGGGAGACTTTGCAGCACTCTTACTGAACGGTAGCCACATGTCGCAGAGAAGGGTCTTCTCCCGTGGCCTCTGGCTTCTCCCCTGTGGACTGGTTGCCCAGGCCTGAGCAGCTGGCTCCGGAGAAGGAAACGAAGGAACAACTATCGAGTGCCTTCTAGATGCCATGCTTGGAGCATGCCACAGGAGACAGAGTGGGCTCGTGGGGGGCGTAGGGAGAGTCGTGACATGAAATCCTGGTGCTGTTTTTGCCGGCTGTGTGCCCTTGGGCAAGTCCCTCACCCTGTGAAATGGCAGAGAGCGGGGAGGTGATGAAACTCTCTTCCAAATGCACTTCCTAGGAGGAGCCAGGGAAGCAGTAGGTATGAGCTTGATAACGCTGTTTTCACTGTGGGCTCATTAACATTTTGGAGGTTCCCCAAAGTGCCCTGGCCTGGGGCCGGAGCCAGGAAGGTGACCCCAGCTCAGCCCCGAGGGTCCCAACATCCCTGCCCTTCAGCCCTCCCACTGTGGCCGCTTTAGATAGGAAGATCTAAGCATCCTTGCAGCCCCAGCCTCCAACTGGTTCTCCTGAAGGGGACAAACAAGATGGGGGCAGCGATGGGTGGGACCGAGGGAGCTGGCCAGGGTGCTAGACGTTGGAGGTTACCTGCCCAGCACAGGAATTCTGTCCTAGGAGGGCAGACAGACAGGCAGACGGGAAGGGGAGCCCCTGGGAGTCTGGCACCGAGGATCGGAAGCCGGGCTGTGCCCCCTGCCCACTGAGGAGCTCTCCACAGCAGAAGCAGCTCCGGGGGAGGGGCCCTCGCTCTTTTGTTCACCAGTGTACCCTAGCACCCAGAACAGGACCTGGCATATAGCAGCTGCTCAAAAAACTCTCTGTTGAATGAATGGATCGACCTTGGGCAAATCATTTCACTTCTCTAAGCCTCAATTGAAAGTGGGGATTTAATGCTGCTGTGTTATTTTGTCTTAGATAAAATTCATATAACATAAAATTCACCATTGTAGGGGTTTTTGGCACATTTGCAAGGTTGAATACTGTTGTTTTGGTCATTGAAAGTGATAGCAGGGGGCAAGGGGTCCACGAAGTGGCCCTGGCTCACCCTGTCTCGCAGATGGTGGTGTGTTTCTGAGTTCACGGCACAGCCCGCTGCTTCCTAAGGGAGTGTGAGGCACCTTCCAGGATCCCTAAAATAAAGGCAGTGGGTCAAGTCCTTGGAGACTGCAGGGGATGTACATAGAGCGCCCAGCTAATGTATGACCAAGATGGGGATTACGCTGAGCTCTGAGCATCCTAGCAGCCGAGACAGAAGGGGAAACAGGATGGAGGAGAAAAGCCCCACTCTCTGACCACAGGAGGCTGACCGATTCATCAGAAAAGACTTTCTTTCCGGGTTACCAAATTCATTTTTTGCAGCTGTCTTATGTGAGGAATGGAAAATAGGCAGGGGTCAATCCCCAACCTTTGATGAAGTAAGATATTAACTAAGATTTTCAGTAGCGGCTCTCGCCACACTCGCGGCTTTGGCCGGCGAGGGCGAAAGGCTCAGAAGCCGCTTGGAGGAGGCACTTCTGGGGGGTCAGATGCTGGGGAAGGAAGGGACGCGATGCTCTGGGGAACTAGTGGGACATGGGGGCAGGTAGGACTCAGGGGTCCAGCAGAAGGGTGATGGCCCTGTGCTCCTGTCCATCCCTCAGCTCCATGTGGCCTTGGCCGATTAGAGCTGAGCTCTGACCAGGATCTAAACCGCAGTTGGACTGACTGAGGCGTTTCTGCACCCCAGCACTATCGGCACATGGGCCAGATCATCCTCTGTCGTGGGGGGCTGTCCTTTGCATTGCAGAATGGTCGGCAGCACCCGAGCCTCCACCCCCAAGATGCCGCTTGCACCATGGCCCCCAAGTCATGACAGTCAAAAATGCCTCCAGACACTGCAGAAGTCCCCTGGGGGACAAAAATCTCCCCTGCTTGGGAACAGCTGGGCTTGAGGGCCAAGTATAAGGCCCTCTGACCTTACACTTGGGTGTGGCCACGTTTGGAGATGTTATGCACCGATGTCCCCAGGCTGTCCTCCATCTTGGACCCAGCCTTTGCCCATCACCTGATGGACAAAAAGCGATCACACTCCTCTAACGTGCACGGTCACTTCCCAGCTACGTTCCCGGCCCCACTGTCATCTTTTAAGCAACACGTGAGCATTTTTTGAATATTTTATTACATTTTTCTCTGAGCTTTTAAAAACAGTAAGACAACTGGGAAATGGGCAAAATAAAATCACTACTACTGGTGGTAAGAAGAAGCGGCCTCCTCGCAAAGGTGGACGCCACCAACTTGACAAAGTGGACATGAGACTGTCTGACTGCGAAGGAAGATGACCAAATTAAAGGACACGAACGCGGTTGTGCAGAGAAAACACCAAGAGCCTTTCTAAAGACTGGGCGGGTAATTGTGTGACACACAAAATGTACGGGCCAGGCAAAGCGTATGTGGGAATCCGATCATGTCTTTCGTTCTCTGCACACAGAACTCTGCTTGTAACGTGTAAGTCGTATGCGTAGAACTGGGCTGCCTGCCTGCCCGGCGGGGTTGGGGGTCTCGGAGAGGGAAAGACCCACAGGCTTTGGAGCCCAGAAGCCTCGTGGCGGAGCGTGGCAGGGCAGCCACACTGCAGAGCCCTTGCCGCTGCCACAGGGGCGTGGACACCACGGCCTGAAGCTCCTGGGTCAGCGTTTGAGGGGTGGGGGAGGATCTTGGCGCAGGCGTCCGTCCAATCAGACAGACGTTCGGCGAGCAACCAGGGAGGGCCTGCAGGTGCCAACCACTGTATTAGGCATGGGATGAACAAAAAAAGCAAGCGACCCCCAGGAGGCGCCCGTATTGTGAGATGCCCGCAGGCCACCCACCTACTGACGTGCAGGTTGTTCCCTGCCCGGGGTGGGGGGAGCAGGGGGCGCAGCGAAGGGGTGAGGGGCAGAGACTGAAATCCATTCTGCACGTTGTTCACCTGGTACAGGGCTATGTCTGGCCAGAGGAAGGGGTGCCACCTTCATTTCGCATGAGGGTCCCGTGTGGGCTAACTGTCCAGTGAAGGGATGAGCCAGGGACCTTGGGCCTTCACTTGGGGGAAGCAGCAGTGGGTTGGGAGACATCTCCCCAGAAAAGGGGCCGGAGGACAAGATAGCCGAGTTGGAGATTCCTAGATGTGGGGAGAGCAAAGAGGGAATTCTCAGGCGGTGCAAAGGTCAAGGAGGCATGAATAAGGATACTGTGTTTGGGGAGAGAGATGGCTGGGTTGTAGGAGCTGGGGGAGGGGCGAGAGAAGAGGCCAAGGGGGAAGGAAGGGTGAGCCTGCAAAGGGCACCAAATGCCAGCTTCGGAGTTTGGGGGAAGGGAGTCAGGACGAGTCCGCAGCCAGGGAGAAACTTGTCTGCTCTGGGTCCCTTTGGCCGGGGCCCAGGGAGGGGGCTGGAAGCAAGCTGGCCTGCATTTTGGCCTGCCCCTCCCCCAGGCCCCCAAGGACCTGGGGGCACCCTGCCTGCTGACCCTCCGCCCTGCCTGCCGCCTGCTCGCCCCCTCCCTCTGGTCCGGATTCCCACCTCCTGATTAGATTTGGGAAGAACTAATTAGATATAATTCATTATCCTCAAAAATGAGATCAGAAATCAGGAGCTCTCCTCAGAAGAAGGCGGCCTCGCCCCTCATCCATCATGCCTCTAAGTAACCAATTTAAAGTCGGGCGGGCGCGCGCCGTGGCGTTATTACCTTGTCATAAACAGTTAGGGGAAGGCCCCCGAACGAGGCAGCTTTATAAATGGTTTTTATCACATTAGTTTGCAGTTATTTGTCATCCACTTTGCTTAAGATAAATGCTGAACAAATAATCAAATTATCAAGCCAAAACCTCAGAAAATCATTTGCATTAATTGCAGCAGGAGAGGCCCCGTGTCCCAATCCAGAGAGTCCCCTGCCCCTCTCAGACCTAGTTGGGTGAGTGGGAAGCAGGGACTTCCTGGTAGGGGCAGGACATCTGAACTGGGGCCAGGGGCACCCAGAGGCTCCACCGTGAGACAGGGCAGGCCAGACCCGGTGCCGGGATGCAGGATGGGGAAGGAAGGCCTTTCGGGGGCTGGAGCCGGGCGTTGGAGGGCAGGTATGCGGGGCCATCCCCACCCCCATGCATACAGATGCACGGGCTCCCACAGAGAGACAGACACCCATACAGACAGACACACGCGAGTACATGTAAACACACGGCGGCTCGCACACGTGCACACACACAGGCACACTCACTCTGTGTCGCTGGGGGCTGGTGTCTTTTGTCTGGCCCCAGAAGGGCCCTGTCACAGGCCTGAATGGACCCCCTGTCCCCACAGAGCATGACAGCTTCAGGCAAATTGTGCCCCAGGCCTGTCTGGTTCCTGTCCTGGCCACCAGTGCTGGGCAGGTGGTGAGGAGGGTCCCGGGCCTGGGCGGAACATGTCCAGGGGCGCCTGCTGACCCCCTCCCAGCTGGGCCCGGAAGGCTCCCTCTAGCAGCAGCCCCTCAGTAGAGAATGGCGATTTCACGCTGCCCCCGGGAGGCCCTCGTGTGCCCCAGCTGGGCCAGGGATGGGCCAGGCCTGCAGGCGCCCACCCCCCTCACCCCGGCAGGGCCGACGGTGGCCCACCGGGCCCCCTCCGCATTCAGGTCAGGGCAGGGACCCTGTTAGATCTTCTGGCTGTGCGTGGGTGTCTACACTGCCCTTAGAAGTTGTCCTGTGAAGGGCTATGTCTACACTAACCTCAGGGGTTGTCCTCGTGTGACCAGGGCAGCAGGAGCTCCCTGTGGTCAGTGCAGACCCTCTTGGAGCTGCCTAAGAAGTGACTTCAGAAGCCAGAGTAATAGTACGGCCATAAGCACAGACCCTTGAGCCAGGTGGCCTGAGTGAAGCCACTGTGGGACCTCGGGCAACTTCCTTAACTATCCGTGCCCCAGTTTTCTCACCTGAAACTGGGGAAGTAACAACACCTACCTCCACCCTGACCGGTGTGGCTCAGTGGGCTGGGCGTCAGCCCGCAAAGCTAAAGGTCAATGTGCCGGTCAGGGCACAAGCTCGGGTCGTGGGTTCAGTCCCTGCTCTGGGCACGTATGAGGAGTGACCAATTGACGTTTCTCTCCCTCTCTTTCTCCCTCCCTGCCCCTCCCTGTAAAAATAAATAGAACCTTTAAAAAAATTTTTTAATGAACAAATAAGTAAATAAAGGAATGAAACGAAAAACAGCACGCCCCTCCAGGTCGCTGTGAGGGTTAACTGAGCTAATGCGCGCGAAGTCCTTGCGTCGCCCCTGAAAGCCCAGAATGCAGCAGGCGCCCAGCGGGGCTTGAAATAACCCGGGTCAGAGGGATTGCAAGACTCGCGTGTACCCTCTGGGCAGTCTTCGCTTACTTGTTCTATCCATCTGTCCCTCCCTCCTTCACCTAACACCCGAGCACCCGGTGTGGGCCAGGCTGTGGCTGGAACCTAGCCAGCTGCGGTCCAGGCCTGCTGTGGTTCTTGGGTTGGACTGGGGACAAAAACGACAAAACAGGCTGTGTCAGGGCCTTCGGTAGGAGTCGTGATGAGAGACAGGAGCACTCCACCAGTCAAAGGACCCCCCCGGAAGACGTTCCGGAATAAGCAAGACCTAAGGTCTGGGACGGGAAGAGGGGGCCTGAGAAGAAGGGCGGAAGCATTTCCCCACGTGGCACCTCCTCTGAAGCCGGTGCAGATCCCTTCACAGAGAGTGGCCTCTGCGGCCAGGGCGGACATGCCGAGCAGGGTGACCGAGGCCGGTGTGGACGCCCTGACGCAGGGCTGCCTTTGAGGTCCCGTGGGTGGCTCAGCAGCAGTCCCAGCAGGGCCAGGGCCGGTTTCCGAGCAGGACGGGGACGAGCAGCCCAGGATGAGGCAGGCAGACGTCTCCAGGGCAGCTGCTCCGGGGGTGGGTGGAGGGCTGGTGCGTGGGGGGCACTGAAGCTGAGCCGTAGCACATGGTTGCTGTCTGTTTATTGGGCAGCGAGCAGGTTTAATGGGCCAGCCTGGAGGCCATGGAGAGGCAGCGCTCAGAGGAGCTATAGAGGAGGGAGGCCCCTCCCTCCTGCCCCAACTGCTCCAGCTCAGCTGGGCCCCGGGAGCCGGAGGCTCTGTGGGGCCCAGTGGGGTCCCTGCCCACCCCCTCCCCGCCCACTAGCCTGCGGTGGGGCCTGCATTGAGCAGGCACCTGGAAATGCCGGCCCTGGTGTGGGAGGGGTTGGGCCTGCCCCTTACTATCCTCTGAGCCCGGAGGGTTCCCTGCAAGGTGTGGCCATAACAGTGGGGAGAGAGGACACCTGGCCAGGCACGACCTTTGCCCCAGCCCAGGCAGGCCTGCAGCCCCCCAGCCCAGTGGCCCCCCACAGCCCCCAGCCACCTCAATCACTCATTTCCCCACCCTCTGAACAGCTGGTGCTTCCAGGGAAATTACCTAATGAATCAACAATGCAGGGATTGTGGAGGCGGAATGGGCCTTTCTCCCAGCGCTAGGCCCACCGGGCACGGAGGGCACCTGCGGGGCAGCAGAGCCCTCGGTATGCCTCCCTTGCCCCTCCCCAGCGGCCTGCTGGCTACAGAGGCCTGGAGTCAGTCAGACCTGGGTGCCACCGCCAGCCCCTGCTTTGCCACTTGCCAGCTGTGTGGTCTTACACAAGTGACTTTACCTCTCAGCTTACATTTCTCTGCTCTGTACAAATGGGGTTAACCGGGCACCTTGTGCTCAGGGACTGTGCTGGTTGAGAGATGGTTTGTGTGCGGTGCTCAGGGTCGGCCCAGCATAAGTGACTGTCCGGTAGACGAGAGCCTAATGATAACCATCATTACTGTACCTGCCCCGGAACCCCCCTTCAAGCTGCCATTTCCCTGTCTGTAAAGTGGGGCCAGGAGCCTCTTTGCTGGAGAGCGGTGGCAGGGACTGAAATGTCACAGCCTGTGGGAGGCCTCTAGCCTGGTTTCTGCCCCTGAGACCTCCTGGCTGCCAGCCTGGGAGCACAGCCCTGGGAATTCTGCAGAACCAGTTCCCTGGTCTAGCCATGTGGGACTCCCACGCCCGGCCCTCAGGGGAAGGATGCCTGCTCCCAGGGTAGGCACAGGGGTCTGAGGAGGAACAGTGGAAGCATGTGGTGCTGGGGCTGGGCTGGGAGCCGGTGGGTCGAAGCTGGCCCCAAGCTGGGCACAGAGCGCCCATTGTTGCTGGGCCCCGCCAGGCCAGACCCTGACGGTCGGCCATTGCCTTGGAGTTTTGAGAAGTGTCTAGACAGGGTCGCCCCAGGCCCTGGCCTGGCCTTCCTGGGGGCGGGGCTGTACCACAGGGACAGGCAGGGAGGCTGGTACCCATGGTTCAGACAGACAGACAGACAGACAGAGGAGGCTGAGGTGGGGCAGGGCTGCCAAGCAGGAAAAACAAACAGTCACCGTCCAGACACTGCTGACCAGGACAGCATTGGCCACGATGACTCACTGGGGACCTGGGGAGGGGCCTGGACCTGGGCAGCAGAAAACCCCGAGTTACGGTCTTGACCGTTGCTGTGTGACCTGGGGCAGGCAGATGTCCCTCTCTGAGTCTCGATGGCCTCAGTAGAACAACCTACGGTCTGAGAACCCTGGGGTCAGAGACTTGGGTTCAGATTCCAGCTTTGCCACTTCCCACAGCTGCGTGGCTTCGGCAGGGGACCTCTGTGAGCCTTAGTTTCCTTATCTATAAAGTGGGGATAATAATAATCCTTTCCTCATTTCTAAAATGAGATGAAATGTAAGATGTTCAGAATGGTGCCTGGCAGATAATGATTGTGCAATAAACGTTAACGACTGTAGCTGTTGTTACTGTCATCCGGATTTGTCTTGGATGAAACCAGACCTGCCTGGCATGAAGCCAGTGCTCACGCTTGAAAGTGCCTTTTCTGAGAGCGCGCCAGGCCCTTGCCCCGTCTTCGGCCTCAGTTGCCCTGCCAGTGAAATGGACGCATCCTGGACCGGGCCACCCAGGAGGCAGGGGCGGCAGGCCAGGCTGTCGGTGGGGAATCCCCCTCCCCAGCCTCTGCCTCCCAGCACCCAGCTATTTTTAGCAGGGTGAGTAGGAGTAGTTGCTCTTATCTCTGCCTGGTATTTTTGGCATGTCCTGACCTACAGGGCTCTCTGCCCTTGGTGCCAGCAGCACCCACGGAGCCCAGCCCGAGACCCGTGCCAGGGTCTCCAGGTGGAAGGGATCCCTGTCCAGCCGCCCTTCACTTGCCTGCGGCGGCTTCTAGGCCACCCACAGGCGGTCCCAGGTCTGAGGCTTATGGGGGTCTTACATCTGTAAAGGGGAGCTGAGCACGGGCCTCCCCTCCCCGCCCCCCATGCGCTGTGCGGTTTCCATGGCGATGAGCACAAATCCCCCAGCCCTTCACAGAGGAGCCTTGTTTGTTTTGCCCACAGAGCTCTGGAGACTAAGTCACATGCCTGGCCCCCAAATCCCCCACTCAGCCCAGCCCACTCCCCAACCTGATCAGATGGAGAGACCCGGGTGACCCCGCGGAGCAGCCATCAGCAGGGAGCCTAGGGGTGTCACCTCCCAGTCCCTTCCGCTCTTGGAGCCTCACTTCCCTTGTCTGTAGAATGGGGGTGTGGCACGAAGGAGGACACGTGACGTGGCCTGTACTGGGTGCTTGCTAACAAGGCCCAAGTTGTGCACAGCCTTTACTGTTCTGGACCACAGTCACCCACCTTCCTGAGCCTCAGTTTCTCTGCCTGCACAACGGAGGTACAGGTCTCTTCTAAGTCATTAGGGGAGGTGAAACATTAAATAAAATGGTGTCTATATAGTGTTTAGCACAGTGCTTGGCACTGAGCTAGCGAGGATTGCCCTCTTCTTCCTGCGCTGGTGTTTTCTGTTATTATTATCATTTCTATTATTATTATCATGCCCAGTTAGGGATAGGGTGTTCCCACCATGCCCTCTGGCTTCTCTGTCTTCCTCCAGCTCAGGGAGCTGCTGGCTGAGCCCAGGGCCCCCCCAACTCCCTCCGTCCCCCTCCCCCAACCCCCACCCCCCGCCACGGTAACCTGATTTGGGGGGAGGGGCGGCACAGCCTGGCACAGCCCATTGTTTGGCCTCCCCCTTCAGCTGGGGCCAGGCGGTGGGGGGGCGGGGCTACCAGCTGTGCGGTGACATTCCGCAGCCCTGCTAACCGCCGCTCCTGACTCTGGTGGCTAAATTGAGTCTCGGTTTCCTTAAAATGACTATTTACTGCTTTAACGCAGTATTGAGTATTTACTGAGTGTTGGCAAGAAGGCTGCCCCAGCGCGGGCTCCACGCGGCTGCCCGCCAGCAGGGCTGCTCCAGGAGGGCTGGCGGGCAGACGGAGGGTGGGGGAGCGGTTCGGCCCCCCTTTTCCAGAGGAACAAAGGCCCCTCCGATGCTCCCTTTGCTGGGCTGCAGGGGCGGAGTCACGGAGTCTCTGATCTGGACCACCCCCTCCCCTGGGTAGTCTGTGTTCAGGAGGACAAGGCTGGCCTGACACCCCCACCTGCCCCTCACCAACCGTGGAGAATCACTGGCCTTTGAACAGAGCAGGCAACAGCTGCCCCCTACCAGCCCCCGGGTAGCCCACCTCTTCGGTGGGGCCAGCCCATGCCAGCCCGGGGCATCTCAGCTGTGTCCCCCTGCCCAGAGACCCCCTACCACCATACCCTCCCCAATGAGGGGGGAGGCGAGGGCCCTCCATGAGGGCTGCACCATTGTCTCCAGGGTTAATGCAAACACTGACCAAAAAAAAAAAGAAGTAGAAGAAGAAACTGTATTGAGGAGTAGAGGCGGAGGGATCGTTTTCGTCAGGGTTAACGTGTGTGGGGGCCCCTGTGCTGAGGGATTATGCCCCGGAACTCAGTAATCCTCATAACCCGGGAGGGAGCTACTATTTTTGCCCTATTTTACAGATGGGAAATCCGAGGTTTGAGAGACTCGACCTGAGCCCAGGTCTGGCCGCTCGGCTCCCCACCTCCCAGGATCCCAGAGGGTTTCGGCAGCCGCAGGAGGAGGGGCAGGGCTCAGGCAGGCTCCCTGGAGGAAGCACCCATCGCATCTAGCCCTGAAAGACAGAACGCCTCCACCCCACAGCCCGGGAGGGGAGGGGCAGGCCAGGCGGAGGGATGGGTTAGAGCAAAGGAGCAGAGGTGGGCCCGTGAGGATTCCCGAGCGCAGAGCGGCTGTGTGAGGCCGATCCAGTGAGTGGGGCCAGATCGGGGAGAGCTTGTCTTTGTGTGGCTGGAGCCTCAAATCCATTTCTAGAAAGAGGAAGCGTTCCTCTGGGCGGGGGTGGGGGACGGGGGTGGCAAGTTGAGGGCAAAGAAAGAAAGGGCAAAGGAAGAAGGGAAGTGGGGCAGGGGAAGTCGATAAAGTGCCAGCAGTGATGATAATGGCAGCGAATGTGTCTGCGGCCTTTCCTCTGCGCGGGTGCCGTTCTGAGTCCTTCGCTGATACTAAAAAACGTGGAAGGCGAGCTGGGCTGGCTGAGGACTTCGGGGGCCGCACACTGAGAAGCAGGGGCTGCTCTGTCCTGCCGCTGCGCGGAGAGACTCTGAAGGCTCCCGAACGGTTGACAGTTTGACTTTTACTCCCAAAGAGTCGGGAGGCAGAGAGGGGCCAGGAGGCCTGATAGGGCGGGCATGTACAGGGACAAGGGTCCGCCCGCACAGGTGCCGTGTGGGCAGAACAGGAGAGGAAGAGGAGAGGACCAGTGGTTCTCAGTCCTGGCCCTCAGCCCTGGGCATACGGTGGGTGTCGCCCTCAGAGGGGCTGGTCCAAAGGAGCCGAGCTTAGGAGGAAATGACAAATGGGGCATTCTCTTGCTTTTTTATATTATAAAAACTATTGTTGCTTGTTGTAGAATAAATCCAGACAAAGCAGAGGTGAGCCGAAATGGGACAGTCCTCCCCCTTCCTCCACCCCCTTCCCAGTCACAGTCGGTTGACTGATGGGGAACATTCCAGGCCTTTCCTACATGTGTGCGAGCGTGTTCCACGCACGTGTGGTTGCCTTTCCTGCCTGCGGAACCGCATGTGCTCTGCACTTGCTCGCTGCACTAGCAACATACTAAGGACACGTCAGGGCACACGGATCTACCTCATCTTCGCGACCACGATGTAACAGTCCAGGGAATGGGTGAACTGTGATTTACGAGCCCACTCCCCGCTGACGGCCCTCGGCGGGGCCGCGGCCGGCACTTTGCTGTTACACACACAATACACGGCGGACGTCCTGGCACATATATCTTGGTGCACGTGTGCCACATGACGGGAACTGGGGTGTAAACACATTGAGCTGTGCTGCCCTGGGGGCTCCAGAGCGGCCCAGGAAGCAGGCCGCTGAAGGGGCCTGGGGCCCAAGGGAGGCAGAGGGGGGCTTGAAGGAGGGGTCGGTGCTATATAACGGAGGCGGTGGCTCAAGGGCTTTTGGCACGAAAGTGACAGTCGAAGCCATCAGAGGACAGAGCCCCGAGGGTCCTGGCCTTTCAGAGCAGGTGGAGAACCAGGAACCTGCAAATAGGCGGGGCGAGACCACGCACTGGCCTAGTTTCCAGAGGAAAGGGATGTCTAAATGGGACGGATGGCAGAGGAGGGCGTGAGCTTAGATGTCCAGCCCTGGCACACAGTCGCTGCTCAGTAAACACTGGCTTGTTGAGTGAATGAATGAACGAGGCCCTCGGGTCTGGGAGGCGTGTGTGTTTTCAGCTGAATGGTAGCTTTGGGAGAGTGAAGGAGGCTGAACCCAGGTTGCCTGGGGAAGGAAGCAGAGGTGAAGACGTGGCAGCAGTGGGGGTGGACAGAGTCTCCCTGGAGCGTGGTGGCCAGGGAAGGGGAGAGAGAGGTGGGCAGGTTGAGGAGCGTCCGGCAGGTTAAGAGAAGAACAAGGAAGTGACCCTGGGGAAGTACAGTGGAGTTTGGGGCTCAGGGTTAGGGACTGTCATTGGGCCAGGGGCCCACAGGGACGTCCGTATTGGGGGGTGGTCACCGTCTCATTGTATCTTCACCAGAGCCCTGCAAAGGCAGATTATAACCTCCCATTTTACACATGAGGAAACTGAGGCTCTGGAGGTGGAGTCATGGGCCCAGGGTCCCAGAGCTAAAATAAATCCTTATCTTCTAGACTCCAAAGAAGACTCCAAAGATCTTCGAGCCCCCACCTCTGGTCTTCAGCCAGGGCCTCCTGGGGTGGTGCTTAGCAAGGGTGCTGCTTAGACAGGGACTGAGGAGCGCTCAGGGAACCAGTTCGGTGTGAGGGAAGCCTTTACACTTTTGCTGTTTTGCGAAACCCCCGCTGATGCTTCACCAGGTCAGGAAACCCAGATGCCGTCAGACTTGTGCGCCGTTTACAAGTGGACGTGGAGACTGTGACGGACCTGGGGTCCAGCCCAGCCAAGGGGCTCTCTGGGTGAGAGGAAGGGGAGGTGGGAGTGAGGGGTGAGAAGGAAGAGGGCGGCAGGCACCGGCAGAGATGCTGGGAGGGCATCCCGGGCAGCAGACCCGCACACGTGACAGGGTAGGTAGGGAGCACCAGGGAAACCGAGCAGGACACCCACAGAAGGTGGGAACCCCCTGGTGCCTGAGACAGGATGGGGCAGGGCTGGCAGAGGGCAGACACAGGGCTGGCTGACTCTCCTGGATAAGAGGACGCAGGGAATATTGGGTCTGGCCAGGAGAGGGTCACTAGCAGGAACAGAAGCGGGGGGAGTGGGGCGAACCCCCAGGCAGCCTCCACCGGTGGACCGGTCACTCCGCTCTGTGCCTGGACCTCCGGCCCCACCCGGCAATAGCCCAGTAGCCACTTTCAGGACAGCCAGACCTTCCTAGACGTTTTCTCCAAAAAAACAGCTTCGCCGGGCCTGCAGTTTGTGGTTGTGTGTCTGTGTGTGTGCACGTATGTCCAGTGTGTCCCCGGGCCCTTGTGTGGGCCTGTGCGTCTTTGTTTTCATGCGTCTCTTTGTGTCCTTGTTTGTCCTGCATCTCTTGTGTTCTTCTGTGTTAGTGTGTACCTGGATTTTGTGCTCCTGTGTGTGCCTGCAGACACCTGTGTACCCTTGCATGTGCCTGTTTCCCTGTGTAAGCAGATAGCATTTCAGTCACCTCACGTACGTGGGGCTGTGTCTCCGCAGGTGTGCCCACAGGTACCCACCTGCGTTATGGATATGTCCCTGAGTGTGTCTGTACTTGTGAGGCCATGTAGCTCTGGGGCTGGGACTCCGGCATTACTAGGGCAGAGTGAAAAAGGTCACAGGAGCCCAGAGTCCCTCAGAACCTGGGCAGCCTACAGCCTGTCCCCAGGATGACCTCCCAAGTACCCCAGTCCACGAGGCCAGGCAGGAGCCACGGTGACCACGGCAGGGGTGGGGGAGGCCAGTGAGAGAGACAAAGCCTTCAGAGGAGGCTGGGGCAGGGCTCCTGGGCCAGACGTCAACAACTGTGGGCAGGACCTGCCTGACCGACGGGCCGGGCCCCCAGCCCTGCCCTGGGCCCCAGCCTGCCTCTGGCCCAGAAGCCTGGCCCTGGGACACCTTCCAAGACCGAATGCCCCACATCCTCCCTGACGTGGGCCTCAACCTCCCAGAACGTAGGTCAGCACGACTGGGTCCCCCAGAGCAGTGACCTAACCCTGGATCTGGGTGACACCCCTCCAAGGGGAAGACCCCTGAAACAGCCCCAGCAGCCTCCCATGGAGACACACGACCAGGTGACTAGAGCCAACGGCTGCTCCCGCAGGTGAAAACACGTGCGCGTGGGTTTATAAGCAGTCGTACGTGGGTATAAATGCGTAAACTTGCTCAGAGATCACCCTACAGACATGGCTGTACACAGGTGCGGTCCCAAAAGGCAGCACGCTTCAGAGTGCATGAGAGCGTGTGTGGACAATGTGGGCACACACGTGCTCCTGTTTGCACACGTCTGAACAGCGGAGGCAGTTGCGAGTGGCTCCATGTGTACACAGACATGTGCACATACAGTGCCAAGGCACACATGAGTGTAAGCAGCCGTGTGTAAGTGGAGGTGGGTCGGATCCTGTAGACTATTGGCGTGTACCATCCGGTTGTGCCCACATGCGTGTGTACAGGGAGGCATGTGTCTGCGTGGAATCCCATATACCATGGTAGAAGCTGTGTAACGGGTGAGCTCACATGGGCATGGGCAGGCTGGCGCACACACAGACCTCTTCTCCCTTGACCGGGCCAGTGGCTACCACTGTGGTCAGTTACCTGAAGGACTGCAGGACAAACACACAGCCAGGGGGGCATTCGAGGTGGCAGAGTGGGCACAAGGGACACATGGGGCGTGGGCACCTCCTCAACTCTCCCAGAGCTTGGCATCGGGGCACATTCCTCATGCCCAGCTTATCAGTGCCGTGGGAGAATTCAGTCCCACTACAGCGAACCCCCACTCTGTCCGCCACCACTGCCACCACCACCACCACCACCGCCGCGCATGAGCTGGGGGGAGGGGACCATGCTCGGAAATCGACCATAAATTTCTCAAGATGCTTTAATTTTTTAAAAGCCCCAAGTAGATGCTTTGCATTGCGAAAATCCACAAATATCGGCTAAATGAGGTGCGCCAGGAGAAGCCCCAGCCAGGCCCGCCGTCCGCCCCTCCCAGCAGCGGGGCCCGGCTCAGCCGGGGCCCCTGGCCTGGCCAGCGGGCCGAGGGGCCCATCTTTGTTCGGAGCAGGGCTCAGACTGCAGAGTGGCTGGGTAAATAGTCGCCACAGGAATCGCAGGCTGATTCCAACTAATTAAATCCTGCGCCAAGAGCCCACTCCAGCTAGGATCCCGAGAGGCCACGAAAACACAGACACCCCAGACAGGGCTTTACTCCAGGTCGGGTCTGGCTCTCTTAATCCCGTATCTTTTGAAAGATAGGCGAGTCCCGGGATGAGGGGTCAGCGGGCCTGCCCTGCTCGGAGCGGTGGAATTTTTCAATATCCAGCAGCTGGGTCACCAGGCACACAAAGGCAGTGCAATATCCTGTAGGCTTACGCGGGAGAGGGCGCGGGCCGCGAGGAGCCGGCTCCCTCCAGGCCGGGGGCAGTGCCGCCCGCAGCCCGGGCCCCCAGTGCTGAGAGACCACTTGGCCAGGCCTCCGCTCCCCTCCCACAAGGACAGAGAGCCTCGGTCCGCAGCCTCTCTTACCCCCTCCTCCCAAACCGGGCTTCCAAGAGAATTCATCTTCCTTATTAAAAACCAGCGTTGATGCTCTCAGGCCCCAGCTGCGGCTGCAGGGGTAGGGGGCCCTGCCCAGGGCCAGGGCTGCTGGGACCGGGCCCATTTCAAGGGACAGCGGATGCTCCTCACTCTCGGAGCCCACACTGCCCAGGGCAAAGATCTCCAGCTCTGGAGGGAAAGACGAGGGTACGAAATCCCAGGGCACCGGTCTGCCTGCGGAGATCCTGGCTCAGCCACGCACTGGCTGACGACCTTGAACAGGGGGGCTCACTTGTCCTGTCTGTGAAATGGGGATTGTTGGTCAGTATGAGGTTACTGGGAGGATTAAGTGAGGCTAGGTGACCAGGACATGGTAGCCCTCTGTTCCTTCCCCCAGCCTCAGTCTCTTCCACTGTATGATGGGGATCAGGCTCGGGGGAGAAGCAGGGTCTGTGCCCTCGAGGGGCGCACACACTGTAGAGGGCTGTCCTCGGCGGGAACCACGCAGCACATGTGAGAGTGATTAGAAGCTGCAGAGCGCCGCTTGATTTTATTTTATTTTTTCCCAGAGAAACAATAGTTGCCCCTCTCCCGAGTCTGGAATGCTTTCCACCCAGGGTCTGGGACCCCTCATTTAAATTGGCTGCGAAGGGACAGGCGCTGTGAGCTCGAGAGGAGGTTGTTAGGGATGGAAAGCCGGGGCCCAGGAATTTACAATCCGTTACTTGAGAGGTGTCCTGCCTCCCCCTCACCCCCTCCAGGCCTACGCAGGCCCAGAATGTGCCGTAAAGATGTCACATGGGGAGGGGGGTGCCGAGGAGGGGTCCGGGGCCTGGCTGGGTTGGGGGGTGGTACACGGCCAGGGACAGAATCCCAGCTGCACGGGCCTGGGCGAGAGCTTCCCTCTCTGAGCCTCAGCGCCTCTGTCTAGCAGGACACGGAGAGCGCTGGGTATGTGGGGGTGTAGGTTTTCTCCCGCAGCCCCTCACCCCAGTAATGCCGGCTGGGCTGTGAGGCAGGTGCTAGCCTGGTAGTGGCGAGGCTCCCAGACCCAGGGGATGCCTTGCACAGGCACTTGGTCAAGGCTGCTTGCCTCTCACTGCCCGCCTGTGCCAGGCACAGCGCTCAGAACTCTGCTCACAGACCACGCAGAGGCTCTTTTGCCAAATCACACACAGGCCCTCTCTCTTATTGGGGGCTCTGACACTTTGTGGTTGTGAGGCTTGGCACGAGGCACACCGCCTCTCTGAGCCTCGGTTTCCTCATCTGTGAAATGGGCCATCGTCCCTGACAGGGTTGGAAGGCACTGGGATAACTAATACAGGAGGCAGCCCAAAGCCAGGCGCACAGCAGGCGTCCTGTCAGTGCTGGAGCGCCTGACACCGCGGGGGTCCCTCCCAAGAGAAGGGGCATTTGAGGGTACCTGAGGGAGTGAGCAGGACCACTGACAGGAAGGGAGAGGGCACAGCATGCTGGCGACTGGGCACAGTGGGCACCTACCATACCAGGTGCCACCGAAGCAACTCACCTCCAGTGGGAGGGTCAGACCTGAGAGCTGTGTAGGAGGCTGACGATGGGTCAGATGTGGGGACAGCTGTCAGGGGAGAGGGAGGACCCAGAGGCCACTCAGGCAGAGGCGAGGGTGGCTGTTGGTGGCCTCAGGGAGATAGAGGCAGGGGAGCAGACACTGGTCTGGAGGCCCGTGAGGAGTGCTGGGACACTGAGTTGGCTCTGTCCTGGTATGAGGAGGAGGGCGATGGCAGGGCTGGTGCGGGGCCCAGGAAGCTCTGAGAGTCCCCATTAGGTGCCACATCTGCCCTGAGCAGACATATTCCCAAGAGGTGATTTGAAATGGCGAGTCCCCAGGCGCCCCGTCTCACCGGGCCCCCAGGCTCTGAGACAGACACGCAGCTTCTGCGTTTGGCCAAGTGAGCATTGGGCGTCATTGCCCGGAGCTCCTGGGGACCGGCCAGGCTGGGCCAGTCAGCATTTCTGTCACCGTCTCCTGGAGACCCCGCGTCCAGAGCCCTGAGCAAGGACATTCCTTGTCTCAGAGATGAACATTTAGGACCCTTGCACTCAGAGGGGGTGGGAGGAGCAAGGGTGGAGGGCGCATCCCCAAGGGGAGGCTGCGTGGAGGTGCCCTGCCAGTGTGACTGCTGGGGGAGGGGAGCAGAGTAAACAGCCACTGCCCTGTCCTCTCTGCGGCCGTGGCCAGGTACACAGGCCTGTTTGGACAGCTGCCTTGTCTGTCCCTCTGTTTGGGAGATGCTGGCTGATAGATGGGGGTGGGCAGACTGTTAACCCCTCGCTGCCTGCAGTGCCGTGTGCGTGCTGCCTTCCTACATGGGGGACAGAGGCGCCAGCAGGTGGTCCCGGCTGCCCCTACCCAGCTTCTCTCTCGGGGACGCCGGTAGCCCTGAGTCAGGGTCGGTGGCCAAAGGACAAAGTGAGGAGGGCTCCAGGGCGCGAACAGTCCGCCCCCCTCTACCAGGTGTCTGTCCCAGGGAGTAGCAGGGGCAGAAGCTGTCCGTCCAGAGCCCTCCTCCTTGGCCCACACAGGCCCCGGGGAGCCTCATCTACCTGCTGGTTAAGGAGCCAGCTGCCAGGCTTCCCTGGGGCTGCCCCTCTTCCCAAGTGGCTGCTCAGCCTGGAGCAGAGGCAGGGGGTTCAGGGCCACCAGCAGCAGGCCCCTCTGAGGTGTGAGAGATGGGGCTTGCACCCACTGGGCAGGGCGGGGCTGGGCTCAGATCCAGGCAGCCCGAGCTGGGGGGGAACCGGGCGGATGACGTTGCAGACGCTGCTCTGGGTAAATGCGCACATGCTGTCTCCACATGGGCCCCCACCCACCACCATGCGCCCCCATCTCAGCCACTGCTCGCCCATCCACCAGGCAACCGAAAGGGTCCAGGGAGGCACCCCAGGCCCCACCCACCCACCCCAAAGGCCAGTCCATTTAACACCCTACATGGCTGTCAGATGACCCACCCCCTTCTCCCACTCCTGCACCCTGGACCCCCTGGGCCTCTCACCTGCAAGCCCCCAACAGTGATCCCCTCAGCTGGTCCCCTACTCCTGCACTGTGCTCTTCCCACCCTTGCCCCCCCACCCCTGGTTCTGCAGCCAACGTGGTCAAGGTGTAAATCGCTGAAGCCCCTCCCCGCTTTAAACATTTCGATGGCTTCCCGCGGCTCTCGAGTGGAAGACGAAAATCCTTTAATGGCCCACAAGGCCGTCAACAGGGCACGGGTTAAATAAATGGGGGCTTGCACACACCGTGGCTTGGCGGGCAGCTGAGGTGCTCCAGGCCCAGGGATCGGTCCTCTCCGACCGCCCAGCAGGTGGGAGGGGGCAGGAGGGCTGCGAAAACAGTTAGTGGAGTAAATTAGCATGTGAATGAAACAAAAAAAGTGGACAAAAACCCCAGCCAGCTCTCATTTCAAAAAAATAAAAATAAATAAAAGTCGAAGTGGGGGAATAATGGATACACACCGGCTTGTGTACGTGTTGCATGTGTTGTGGGAGGGGACTCAGACGGAAGACGGGTCACCTCTGGGGAGGGGACCTGGATGGCTAGGGATGGGCGGAGGAGGCAGAAGCAACACCTTTGTACACCTGCATATTACACCATTACCTAGTCAAAAAGAAATTCGAGTATTATTAAAATACCATTATTTTTTAAGTCCCTGCACACTCAAGCTGGCTCCTGCGACTCTCCAGGCTCCTCCTGTTCCACGCCACCCCCGCTGCCCTGCACACGTTCTGCACCGTTTGTTTCTGGTTAATGGCTCTTCCATCATTGGCCTTTTGCGCTATTTCCTGTTGCCTGGCCTCACCTGGCTGATCTTCCTCACCTCTCAGCCTCAGCCCAAACCTCTGTCTCCAGAAAAGTCACCTTTCCAACATATCCCACCACCGCCGCCGCCACGGTGAGGAACAATTGCACCTATCTTTCTGTTCACCTGTCTCCCTTCTGGCATGTAGGTCCGTGCGGGCAGAGCCCGCCTCCGGCTTGCTCACTTCCGCCCCAGCGCCCAGTAAGCACCTCATCATTATTTGGGGAGTGGGTGGACTAAGAGGTGGCTGTGGCCATGGAGGTTGGGAGGGGCCCACCTGAACCTTGAAGCCCAAGGATTCTGCCGGATTCACAGGTGGGTGATGCCCCAAGCAGAGGACAGGGCAAGGCGTAAAACTCCGGCTGCCGGGTTTCGCACGCAACCCGTCCGCCACTCCCGGCTCCTCCACGCCCAAGCTGTGTGTCTTGGGCAAGTTACCTTCCCTCTCTGCGCCTCAGTTTGCTCCTCCGCACAATGGAGGCTGTTGGCAGGGGCCTCTCGGAGATGCTTGGGGCGGGGGCCGCGGATCCCACCGGGAAGGCGCGCGCGCACGCCGTCGGCACAGGATAAGTGCTCGGGGAACTGCTGTGGGCGCGGAGAAAGGGTTAAAGCCAGGAGCTTTTTAATTGTCAAATGACTGCGGGCGATTAGCGCTGGCAGCTTCCTCAATAATCGCTCTTCTCTATACCTGCTGGGAGCTTAATTAAAAAACAAAGAGGCTCAATTTAAAGGCCATTACTATGCTAATGCGGCCGGGCGGGCGGTGATTAAGCGGCTCTGGCGGGCGGGCGGGTGGCTGGGGCGGGGCGCCGGGCGATCAGTTACCCACTAAACAGACCGTCGGGCGGCCGTGCGCGGCGGTGTCCAGCCCGGGCGCCCGGCCCTGACCCACCCCGATCGCCCCTTGCCCGCCCCCAGCCGGCCGGAGACCGATAGCAGAGACCCAAGGAGTTGGTCTCCCAGAGCCTCTTACTGGCTGGCAACGGGTCTGGCTCTGGGTAGGAAACAAATGCCACCCACACCTCCAAGGACTCCTCCGCCAGAATGTCCTCTCCTGCCTCCCACCAGCGTTGAGTCCAGCTCCTCTCCTGCAACCACATCTCAGGTTAATCTCGGGCCCCTCCGCTGGGGGACGTGCTCTGCCCACAAGTTGTGGCTGTGTCCCTGCCAAAAGTCAGCCAGGCACGGACAGGGCGACGGCTTGGAAAAGGTCTCAGGCTCCCCAACCGCCAGGGCATTTGCTCCTCAGTTCCTATCACCTTCCCAAACTCCCGGAAGTCAGGCTGACGGGGGATGGGGTCCTCGCTCTAACTCGCTGGCTGGGTGACCTGTGTAAGGAAGGGACTGCTGTCTCCTAGGGTGGTCGGGAGGCATTGGTGAAGCCCGACTCCTGAAGCTCTGAGCACAGGGCTGGGCGGGTTCTGGTGAGTTTGACATTTAGGAGTGCATGCCAGGGTGGGGTTCAAAAACTTGACAGCAGGAGAGCAGGTGTGTGTTTGTGTGTTTCGGGTAGGGGGTGAGGGGTCTAGAACTCAAGAGAGAGGCTGGGCAGCGAGGCCCGCCTTGAGGTGGCTAACAAAGTTAGTGCCCTCTCTCTAGCTGCATCGCGAGGGGTGTCGCGGGGAGAACAAGGGAGGAGGCGCCCTTCTTGCCCCTGAAGGACTGAGTTGCTGGGCGCCATGCTCTACGGGCTGTTGGGACAGACTCAGACTTGTGATCTGAGTGTAAAGAAACAGCTACCAGAATGGGGGGGCGGGGGGGGCGGGGTTTAGCCAGGACAGGGAGGTGTCAGGCCACTTTCTTTGAGCTTCCGAAGGGCAAGGAAGAGCACACTTAGTCGGTATGGTTTTGACCCTGTGCTTGTTTTCAGTGGCTGCCTGGTAAAATTTGTGATCATAAACTGTAATAATTTTATTGGGAGCATTGAAAACCACCTTACTTGAGCCTGGGGGAAATTTTAACTTGGTAAATTAACCAGTACAGGATGCAACTGACAACAATGAAACTATCCGTGGCAATGTGTCACTGGCTACAAATCACCGAGAGAGTCAAATCCTGATGATCAGTGAGACCCAGTACGAGCACAAACTTGATGATAGAGCCACCCTTTATTGAAATTTTTCATGGAGGAGGACTTATCTCAGTGAAAATAATTTTAGTAAACTAAAAATGAAACTGGAAAAAGTTGTGCATTATTTAACTGTGCTAGAAAGAAAATTGATCAAAAGAATTAAATCGCCTTGATGGAGTTTATTCCAGAAAACACTTGCTCAATGTTGTTATAACCCTGATGAAAAGGCTCTGTGTAGTCTATGTACCGGGAGTCCAAAATCCTTGGGGTCAGAATGATGGGGCCCAGTGTCAGCTTGGTCGGCTGTTATGCTGTCCACTGGGGCCCTGGATTTCCCCTTCGGAGACCCCCTCGTTCCTCACACCTGGGGCGCACCAAGGGCAGTTACCCTGCATTGTTTTCATTGATTTCTCGTCCCCTAGCACAGTGCTTGGTCATGGTGGGTGTTTGGGAAATGCTTACAGAATCAACTCCTCTTAGAGTGAAAACCTTAAATGGCAGTTTCTGCTTTCAGAAGGAGGAATCAGGGCATAAGATGTGGCACAGAGCCCTACCTGGGTAGCTCAGTTGGTTAGAGCATCGTTCCAATATGCCAGGGTTGCAGGTTCGATCCTGGGTCAGAGCATATACAAGACTCAACCAATACACGCATAAATAAATGGAACAACAAGTCAATGTTCCTCTCCCTTTCTCTCTCTAAAATCAATTTTTAAAATTTTTTAAAAATAAAAAGATTGGCACAGAACAAGTGTCTAAGTATGTGTTGGTGAATGGATGGTGCATGGGTGTGTGGCTGGCTGGCGGAGAAGATGCATGGGCAGCTGGGCAAGTGGATGGATGGATGGCCATCCGGCTGAGTGGCTATGCGAGTGGACAGGTAGGCAGAGGGATGGATGGAGTGGCCGAGCGAGGGGGTGAATGGATGGCGGAGTAGATGGGCACAAAAGAAGCCTGATCTGTCCTCTTTAGCCCCACATTCAAGGCCTCCAGCTTTTGACCCTTTTCCTTTCTCACCTGTGTTCTAAGCTGAGTGACCCACTGTCTCCCTAACTCTGCATATGGTCTCCATTTTCTTCATGCCTTTGCTCTTTTTCAACCCCTCCCTCCCAGAATGTTCTCTCCGCTTCTCTGTCCCTGCACAGAGCCCAGACTCTGAAACCAGACACACTGCTGTTCCCACCCCAGCCTGACCACTTCTGTATTCAGTCCTTTGCACTTTTCATAGCCTCCCTCTCCAGGAAGTCCTCCCTGATCCCAGCCCTACCTGGGTTCCATCAAGCCCTACCCTGGATCCCTCGGCCCTTCCTGGGCACATGGCTCTGGGCAGGGCCTATTCTGCCCTCTCAGGAACCCGTACATCTTGTGCTGTGGGGGTCAGGTCCCCATCTCCCACCTGTGTTATCGACCCCTTACCGCTGTAACTTTGGCACCCCTAACTGCAGGCCAGGTTATGCGCCCACAGCCCTGAGCTGAGCGAGCAAGAGCAGAGTCATTCCCAGTGGCGGGCAGCGGGGAGGAGGTGGAGGCAGGAGAGGCAGCGCTTCCGGCACAGCGAAGTACAGGACGAAGGGGCAGGAGCTCCCATGCCCCCGCTTCAGTCCCAGCTCTTACGTGGGGCAGCTGCCACCCTCTTCTGCCGTCACTTTCTTCTCTTGTGAAAAGAGGGTGGCAGTGCCTACCTCCCAGGGGTCTGGTGGGGGAGGGACCCATGTGCAGATAAGGCACAGGGTGTGGTATGTAGGGAACGCTCAATAAATCTTAGTAACAGTAGCATAACAATAAGGAATAACGGCTGCTCGATCTGGCAACTAAGAGCTGGCGACTCAGTGACAGTGGGAGAAGGGAACTTGGGATCAGCTCGGAGGGGTTTGACCAGTAAGTGAGAGGAGGAGTCTCCTACTGTGAGCCCAGCACAGGGCCTGGCTCACAGAAGGTGCCCAGTGAAGGTCGGGGGGGGGGGGGTGATGAATGCATGAATCAGCACGTGAACTGAACTCATCAGCGAAGGGGGGAAAAGAGGGAAGTGTGTCAATGCAAGGGTTAATGAGCTGGTGCAGGGGGAGCCCTTAGCTGTGCCTGGCCAGGAGCCCACAGACGCTCCCATGCCTCTTGGCCCAGTTTTTCCCGCCACTCTTCCTGTGTGGAGGGCAAGTGGAAGGACTGTCAGAGGGACATGACGCTCCACCTTCCAGCTCTTCTGGACCGTTGACTCTCCTTGATGTCACCAGAGAAGCCCCATATCTCCAAATGGAAAAGAGACTCCCAGGGCAGAATCTGGGCCTTGCGCCAGCACCTCCAAGGATCAGAGCCCCAAAGGTGCCAAGCCATGTGCCCACAGCAACCCCTTCTATGGAGTGCGTGTGTGAGAGTGTGTGTGTGGTGTGTGTGAGAGAGTGCATGTCTGTGTGTATGTGTCTGTGTGTGTCTCTATCCTGGCAGCTCCTAAGAGTATCTCTAGCCTGGGCCCCTTGGAACTCCAGACCTGTGTATGAAGCAGCCCCCAGGCGCATCCACGCGGCTGTTAGAAGGCAGCTCAGACATGACGTGTGCAGGCTTGCACTCTTGATTCTCTCCTTCCCCACCCTGCCTCAGTCTCCATTTCATGTCATGGCAACTCCATCCTTTTGGTTGCTCGGGCCCCCAGACCTCGGACTCACCTATGCTACCGTCCTTCCACATCCTCCCGGGTCCCTGTCTTCAAAATGCATCCCGGGTCTGACCATTTCTGAGCGCCTCCCCTGCTCTCACTTGGTTTGCCCTGATGTCACTTTTTGCCTGGATAATTGAGATGACCTCCCAACCCATATCCCTGCCCCTCCACCGCCCCCCACCCCCACCCAGGTAAAATGTCAGTCGGATTTCATGCCCCCTTGCTGAAAGCCCCTCATTGAGTCAAAGCCCACATGATCTGTCCCCTCCTGTTGCTCACCTGTGGCCTCTCCAGCCACACGCGCCTCCTGTCGTTTCTCCTACACCGCAGAGACACTCACGCCCCAGGGCCTTTGCACTTGCTGTTTCCCCCAGATATCTCACTAAGCCTCCGACTGCCCTTTGTAAAACCCCTCCCACCCCACTTCTCTTCCCGGCCTCATTTTTCTTCATCTACATTGCCACGGGCTGTTATATTCCGAATGCAACCTGTACTCTGATGTATCTACTTGTTGCCTGTCCCCTGGTCCAGTAGAATGGAGGGAAGGGGGAGGTTTGGGAGGGACTGTCCACTCCGCTCATTGGTCTATCCCCAGCCTCCAGACAGTGCCTGGCACCGTAGTAGGCGCTAAATAAATGTGTGGAATCGCGGAATGTGTGTACCCCGGGGTCCCGGCTGTGCCCGTCCCTCCCTGGCCCTGGCCCTGGCCCCTGACCTCCAACCCTGCCTGGGGGCTCCCAACAGCGCCCTGGCCCGGATCAAAGGGCCGAGGAGCCCGCGGCCCGCACAGCTGGGTCTGCGCCCCGCAGGAAGCGCCGGGGCAGCCCTCGCGGCAGGCCTGGCCCCGGCGCGGCGAGGCTGCGGAGAGACCCTGCGAGGCCCGCGCGCTGGCGGCTCGGTCCGAGCGCCGGGCCGCGCCGCGCATTCCAGCCGCGTGATTGACGCGCGCACCGGGGCCCCCGCCTGCGGCTCCCGCCGCCGCCCGCCTGGCCCGCCGCGCCGCCGCCGCATCAAAGCAGATGTTTGCAGCTGGTTTGAGTTGGATCCCCATCAACAGGCCCCTTTTTGTCTCAAAATAAAAAACAGCTACGCCCGGAATGATAAGGACGCGGCAGGCACGTGGGGGAGATGTCAACGAGTTGGGAGGGAGGAGGCCAGGCAGCTCCCTCGGCCTGCTCACCCCCATCGGCTTCTACAAGTGACAGGCATACTCTAGCAGCAGCAGCTGGACCCCCAAGGGTGCCCAGGGCCCTGTCCCCTCAGCTCCTGTGAATTCCAGCTCATCCTTCAGCAGGCATCATCACAGACATCACAGTCCCCAGAGCAACAAGATTATTCTCCGGCCAGCCAGCGCACTGAGCACTGGCTGTGCAGGGCCTGTTCTGAGGCTGTGACCCTTCTGTCCTGGGGTCCTCACCTCCAGTCGGGGGCAGGCTCCGCACAGAGAGGGTAAACACGTCACAGTGATCACCTGGAAGGTGGGGGTTGCGGCCCCCAGTTTTCAGGTGGGAAAACAAGGTCAGAAAGTGTCGTTGGCTTGCCCCACAGTCAGACTGCTAGTTAAGTGGCAGAGCTGGGATTCAAACCCTTGAGACCACTCCTTCTGCCTCCAGAAGCAGGTTAACCGTGTATCATGTCACCTTTTTCAGAAAGTCGCTGCTCTCCTCCAGGTAGACTCTCAGGCTTTTCTCTTTTCTGTTCTCTTTTCTTTTCTTTTCTTTTCTTTTTCCTTTCCTTTCCTTTCCTTTCCTTTCCTTTCCTTTCCTTTCCTTTCCTTTCCTTTCCTTTCCTTTCCTTTCCTTTCCTTTCCTTTCCTTCCCAAGACTTTATTTATTTATATTTAGAGAGATGGGAAGGGAGGGAGAAAGTGAGGGAGAGGACCACCCAAGTGAGAGAGAAACGTCGATCGACTGCATCTCCTGACACTCCCCAACCGGGGACCAAACCTGCAGCCCAGGCACGTGCCACAGTCAGCAATCGAGCCCAGCACCCCTGGCTTCGCGGGGTGACACGCACACACTGAACCGTTCCAGTCAGGGTTATCATGCCTTTCTTTGCCTCCCAGCTTGCAGATCAAACCTCATCAAACACTCATCATGCGATACCAGCTCCCATGGGACAGGCTTCGGTCCGACTCCGTTCCCCAATCATCTTGCATGAGCCTGGCTCACAGTCTCCATGGGCGTTTGCTGGGTGCATTCGAGAAGGTGTAGCCAATGCGGACAGAGGGACTGTCCATGGAGGGAATGTTTCCAGGGACTGTGGGACTTGGGCCTGGAGAGACTCTAAAGTAAAACAGGTCCAGGGTCTGCCTGTTCCCCAGTGTGGCCCAGGTGAAGGTCTGACAGAAGCCCACACCGCAAAGGGACAGACAGACTGATGGACAGGGAGAATACAGACCCAACAAACACCATGATCGGGGGCTTCAGACTAAAATTAGAGATGTGGAAGGGAAGGTTCCAGAGCCTGTCCCAGGCGTCATGGGGAGAGACTGAGGAGGGGGAGGGCACACACCTCCAAGATGCCCTATGTGCTGGGCAGTGGGGTAGACGGGCTCACGTGGGCCGAAACTCCCGGATTCTCAGTCATCAACTGAGGGAGGCACCCACACCCCCATTTTACAGAGAGGAAACTGATGCTCAAAGAAGGGGTGTGAATGAGCCCAGACCACACAGCTGGTGTTGGAGATGTGAGAAATCACACCTCTCAGGTGGGGTGGGCATTGACAAAGAACCCTTGAATGGAATGAGCCGGAGAAGGAAGAGCCACAGGACAGTGGGTCCGACTGGCCTACCTTGAGTCAAGTGTCCAGGCCTGGCCCAGTCACCTGTGGCCAGTGGCGTCATTTCATACCATGGCACCCCGGGGGCTTTCCCTGTGTAGTAGAGGTGAGGGTACTATTGGGGGTTCACTGCAGGACCCCCAGCGCAACAAGAGTCGTGTATACAACTTCATTGATGAAAAGGACACTGACCTCCAGGTTGTATAGTTGGGAACAGGGTGAAGAGGGGGAGGGCGAGTTCACTTATCTTGTCACCTGCTAACATTCACAGACCCCCAGAGGCAGTGTCCAGTATTCTCCTGTCCCACCTGGCTGCTCATTCCATTCCTCACAAGGTTGTGCATTCATTCAACAAACACTCACTAACCACCTCCTCAGTGCCAGAGCCCAGGAAGATGAGGGTAACTTAGACCCAGATCCTGATTACTAGGTCAGTGGGGGCTTCAGACACAGAAATATCTGGGTCTGTGGCTACCAGGGAAGGCTTCACAGAGGAGGTGACACATTCGGTCTTGAAGGATGAAAAAGAATTTGAAGAAGAAGCAAAGAAAAGGCCTTGGAGGCAGATGGGTTGTTCAGCGTTAAGGAGGAGAGCAGGAAATTGCTGTGCTCAAGGAGTAAGGAGCAGCCTGGTAACCCCAGCAGCGGATCTGAGGCCAGGGGTGACGGGGCGGCATAGCGTGGGGCCTTGAGTGCCGCAGTTGGATGGTTGGACTTATCCTGAAATCATTGCCTGCTCTTGGACCGAGAACCCAGCAAGGGGCAACATAAACTGTAAAATTTGGTGATGGGGTGTGGGATGGGCAGTGCAGCAACCAGGGTGCTAGAAGTCCTGGGGAGCTGATGTCAGGGACCACGGTCCCCACTCATTTAACCCATCTCATGGGCCCGGTCAATATCCCCAATGGACAGATGGGGATGCAGAGGCTCAGAGAGGGAATGGGACTTGTGTAAGGTTCTAACACTAGGAAGTGGCAGAGCCAGGATCCCGGGCCTGGGGCATGCTGTGTGGTCCAGGATCTGGGCTTGAAGACCCTTGAGGAGACGTTGGAGTCCCCCCACCCCCAGGATGTTAGCAAACTAGTTTTATCAGAGGCGAAAGAATCAGCCAACTGTGTTTCTCTCTGCAGTTGTCAATGGTTTAAGAGAAATTAATTGATCAGATTTGTAATCCATGTTCAGATGCTCCAGAAAAAAGAATGGCTTCGGGGTTTTGTTTATTAGTTTGATGAGTTTAATAAATTGAGCATTAGACAAACACTCAGAGGGGACGGAGATATGTTATAGCCCGGGATCCTCCGGGGGAAGGACGTCTCTGAAAAAGGGACCTTTGGCTCCACAGTCACAAGTAATCCCGGTGGGGCCCTGTGTGTGAGGGAAGATGTTCTGGTCGGCTGAAGAACAATTCAAACACTCAGCCGCACCTACTGGGCGCCAGGCCATTACTGAGTAATGAGGACTCAGGGTGAATCAGGCCCCTGCCCCACTGTGTTCAGAGCCTTGGGGGCAGACAGACAAGGGTGCGACACTCAGAGCACAGGGCAAGGTGACTGACAAGCGGAGAAACTCTCGGATGCACAGTCGGGAGGGAGTGCCCGGTGATGCTGCTGCGTGACTTTGAACAACCTAGAACGAGTAACCTGCACCTTGATGTGCTCATCTGTAAAATGAGAAGAGAAACGGAGTCTTCCTTTTGGGGTTCTGGAGGTGATGCGGGGTGATGTGATGGAGCTTTATCAGTGCTCAGTAATGCTGATGAGGCAGACGGAGAACTGATCCTGGGGTGCTCTGCGTGGCTCAGGCCAGACAGAAGCTAGAAGGATGGATCAAGAACCCAGGGTGGTCGTGAAGAGGGAGGTAGAGGTGGGGCCTGGAACCCTGTGTCTGGGAGGTTTCTCTCTGGAACCTCAGAGACGCCGACGAGGGGGACAGTCAAAGGCATATTGGACCCACACGGGACAAGAGTAGGGCAGACGCCTGCTCTGGCAGAGTGCTCTTGGCACCATACTGGCCCTCCCCATAGATTTCCATTTCACAGATGAAGAAACTGAGGCTCAGAGACGTTAAATATCTTGACCAAAGTCACACAGCAAAAAAGTTATGGAGCCAGGGTGGGACCCCGGGCTGCCCGCTCTAGTGCCCCACCCCACCCACGGTCCCACTTACCGCCCCCTCCCAGGGAGCACTGCCCCCCCAGAGCAGGCAGCCAGGGCTCCCACCAGACCAGGGTGGGGGTGCAGACTGCCTTGTCCTGCTTCACAGGCAGAACAGGACCTAATTGGGTGGTTCCGTGTTCATTCAACAAACGTGCGTTGCTCACCTTGGTGCATTCAGGGCATTGTGCTCAGTACCAAAGATACAGAGGTGACCAGGGGGAAGGTGGACCTGGAAGTATGTAAAGCAGAGTTCCTAGTGTACGTGCTATAACGTGGAGGCGGGGTAAGGGAGGGGGCAGGAGGATAGGAAACTCAGAGAGGGAGGCACCTACCTAAGACTGGAGAGGGGAAGGGGGGTTTCCTGGAAGAATGGATGCCCAAGACAAATCCTTCTACATCAGCGCATGTTGGGGGCAGACGCTGGGGGTAGAGGGAGTGGTGATCTAGGCAGCAGGGAAGTGGGCCCTGTGGGTTATAGCAAGCCCATGGGCCTGGGATGTGATCACGGAGCTGCCCTCTAGATTTGGAGCTTCTGGACTTGGGGAGGAGCAGGGAGGGTGGTGGCAGGGACTGCGGGGAGACACCGGGAGAGCAGGCAGCTCCTCCTGGACACCCCCCAGGCCCTGACGCCAGGGCCCGCCCTGTCTCCCGCCTCCCCACCCCGGTCTGGGCAGTGGGGACACATCCATCTGGAATCCTGAGCACAGTTCTGAGGGGTGGGGACTATTGTCCCCATCTTGCAGATGAGGACGCTGAGACTCTCACCTGCCCAAGGTCACAGAGTCACTGAGCAGGTAAGTGGCTGAATCGAGATTGAGATCAGGACGTGGGCTCCGAATCAGGGCCCTTCACACCAGGCCACTGTGCCCCTGGGGATGGAGCAGGGGATGGGGTGCGGGGGAGGTGGACAGGAAGACCACAGGTCCCTGGCCAGCTCGACACCTCTGCTCCCCTAAAGCCTGCCCCGCCCGCTGACCACTCCCCCTACACTCGCACTTGATACCGACTGTTTGCGGTATCTTCACACTGAGAAGCAGGTAGTGCTGTTGAACCCATTATACAGATCAGTAAGCTGAGGCTCAGAGAGAGGAAATGACTTGCCCAGTCACCAGCCAGCAGGGGTGGAATCAGGCGTTGGACCCACGCCAGTGCCACCCTCCCGTGGCTGGGTCTGTTTCCCCACGGCTGGCCACGTCCACCAATGCCTCCATGGTGGGAGGGACTGGGGCGGGGGTGGGGGTGGGGAGGAGGGACTCACGGAGAGGAGGGGACCCCGCTGGTGCCCCAGCCCCTCCTACACGTGCCATTAGTAGCTCTCACCCCTGCACAGTAGACAAAGGCACCCCATACTTGGGAGCGAGTATTTCATGTGTCCCCCCTGATGTTTTATTGGGAGGAGAGATGCTCAGAGACCAAACGGATGGCACATTCCCTTTATAAAGTGTGCACAGTTTGTTTTATTTCCCGAGTTTTTGCAATCTAGATAACAGATGACGCCCCGAGTGGCTGGCGCTGCCTCCGTAATGGCGGCGCTGAGCCTTCGGAGAAGTATTAATAATAGATTGTGTTGATGAGTTTGGAGAAAGTAGCAATCGACCCCCTGCTGCCAAGGCATTAGCGCGGCTGTTCTGAATGCAGCCTGCACGGTGGCAGTGCCTGCAAATGCAGGTCACCCGCCCCGCCGCCCCCTCCCCTGCCTAAGAAGGCCGACTCCGGGGAGCCGCCCAAGGTGTGCCGGCCTCCGCCTGAGCCCCTGGCCCTGCCATGCTGGCACAGAGGTGTGGCCCGTGCCTGTCCACTCTGCCACGGAGGCCAGCTGCAGACCTTAACGGGGCCCCCCAGGACAGGAGGTAGAGGGTGGGGAGGGGACAGAGGGGCAGTGAGGGGGGCAGGACAGAAGCGTCCTCCCTGTCAGAGCAGTGGGTTCTGCGAACTTGGCTCCTTCCCCAGCCCCTTGGCAGAGCCGGGCGGGGTCTCTGCCTGAGGCTGCCAAGGACAGCTGGGTAGGCTGTACCGTGAACGAAGGTATCCAGGCCAAGGGCCAGATTAAACCCAAAATCCAGCTCAGGCTCTTCTTGCAACGTCATGCATCGTGGGGGCTGGGGCAGGTGGTGTCCAGTCTGCCTGGCCCGAGCCTCAGCCCACCCCAAACCTTCACTCACCTGCTTCATAAACTCTCCCCAAGGCCTCCTTGAAGAGCGGCTGGAGTGAGGTCCTGCCTTGTGGAACCACTGTCGAGTTGGGAGCTGACAGGGCCCCATGCTCTCACTCCGATGTGGTCCTCATTCACCGAGTTACATGCTTAGCATCATTGAATTCTGATGATGACCCTTTGGGGGGATGTCCTGTTGACATCCCGGCTTATGGTAGAAGGAACTGAGGCCGGAGAACCTGAGGTGTCCATAGAGGAGACCACCTTCCCAAGACTGAGCCTTCCAAGAAGGCTTCCCAGAGGAGGCGGTGCTGGGGTTGGGCATCGCGGGATGAGTAGGAGCCTGCTGGGTAGAATAGAGAGGGTGGCAGGGTTGCCGGGGACGCCCCCAGTTTGAGTGCCCTGGCCCGTGCCGGGGCAGCAGGCAGGAGACAGACTGGCCCTGCCCAGTGCACCTCGCCCACTGCCCATGGGCGGCGCTGATGGCAGCCCCAGGAAGGGAGGCAGGCCGGGTGCCTCGCACTTACGGCTGTTCCAGAACCGATTAGTGGAGAATTGCAGCTGTAATCTGTGCCTGCGATGGCGGGCCATAAAGAGGGATGGGATGCGCGCAGCGCTCCCAAGGTGGCGCCCACAGACGTGGCCCGGGGACGTGGGGAATGAAAAATGGTTTTAATTCCCTCCCAGCAGCAATAATTTGATTCTTCATAAATTTTTCCATCAAAGTGTTGTTGAGGCTGAGTTCCCACAGAGCAGGGCACGTGACAGGGACGGGCAGCCAAAAGGAGAGGTCAGTAGGTGTGGGCAGAGGAGGGGCCGCGCTGCTCAGACCCCTCTGTACATGCCGGCCGGAGGCCGGAGCCTCCCCGCCGCTGGAGATGGACCCACGTTGTTGCGGAGCGACGGGATTAGGTCCAGGCTCAGAGTCGGGTCCCTCGTTTACTACCCATGTGACACTGAGCAAGCGACTCTACCCCTCAGCACCTCAATTTCCTAATCTCTGAAATGGGACTGATACTGCTTCCCGCCTCATAGGGTCGTTGCAAGGATTCAATGTGTGTCTGTAGGCAAAGTGCTTAAACAGCGGCTGGCATGCCGTGCACGCCCGGCAAATACCTCTCTTCATGGCGGCAGTGCTGAAAACTAAAGAGAGGCTTAAGTAGGTGTCAGCCAAGCCCGGGCCAGAGAAAGGAAGAAAGGCCAGTGTGATGGTGCAGCTTCTGGAGAAACTGCAGGCTGCCGTGGCGCACAGCCTGGGGGGGCAGAGGTGGTGAGAGAAGAGGCAGGATCGTGAAGGGCCCTGAGTGCCAGACTCAGGTACCTGATGTTCTCCTAAGGGCACTAGGGAGCCTTGGGAGAGTCTAGAGCAGGCGAGCAGCATGACTGGGTGTGTGTTTTGGACCGATCTTTCTGGCTGTCATCCTGGAGGGTGAGTTGAAGCGTTGGAGGGCCCAGAGCCTAGGGAGAGGACTGGTACGGTCACTCAGAAGGGAGAGGAGGGGCCTGTGCTGGGTGGTCGCTTGGGCAGGGTGGAGACTGCTTGGATGCGGGGGTGAAGGAGGAGCAGGGAGGAGGCAGAGCGTGTCCTGAGTACGGGTGCATGGACCTGTGGGCTGCCTGCCCTTCCCCTTAGGGCAGTGGCAGACCTGGTTCTGGACAGAGGTTGAGGCTAGCCTTGTATTCTGCCCTCTAGTGGCCACTGTGTCTCTGAGTGGAAAGGGCTCTGAGCTGAGACACACGAGAGAGGGCACTTCGGGGCAGGATGCCCAGCGCCCACCCCGGGGGCCCCGGGGCCCCGTGAGCTGAAAGAGTAGGGCTGCGCGATCCTCCCCGCATGGCTGTGTGCCCAGGGAGGACTTCTCTCACTTGGGCTTGAGGGTCAGGGTGGTGGGAGGGAGAGGCTCTCTGTAGGCGGTGGCCCCTGGGAGGGACCCCCGAGCCCAGCTAACATGCCCACTCTTGCACCCACAGGCTCTTCGCGGCCAAGTGCAGCGGCTGCATGGAGAAGATCGCCCCCACTGAGTTTGTGATGCGGGCGCTGGAGTGCGTGTACCACCTGGGCTGCTTCTGCTGCTGTGTTTGTGAGCGGCAGCTACGCAAGGGCGATGAGTTTGTGCTCAAGGAGGGCCAGCTGCTGTGCAAGGGGGACTACGAGAAGGAGAAGGACCTGCTCAGCTCCGTGAGCCCCGACGAGTCTGACTCCGGTGAGCCTGGCTGGAGTCGGGGGGCGGGCAGCAGGGAGGGTGGCTGGGCAGGGTGCCATGGAAGATGAGCCTGCCGGAGAAGCGCGCTCATGACCCCAGGACCTGAGCTACACTCGGAGGACGCACCCGCATTCATAGGCATACGTGCACTGTTCGCATGCACATGTGCAGGAGTATGTGGACATTAATAGGCACACACACTCCCACAGGCACACAAATGCACCTGCAGACATTGCCACTGAGGCCCACATGCCTGTGCGAATGTGTACATGCATGTGATCACAGAGGTGCACATGCAGCACATAAAATGCACAGGTGGGCACCTGTGCCCAGGAATGTATATGCATGGGCAAGTGGACATGTCTAGACATGGGCTCACATACCCAGGCATGCAACAACTCACGCCCAGGTGTGCAAGCACACACACACACACACACACACCTGACCCAGCACACGCACGCAGTAAGCACTGAGGCATATGCCCATACATGTTTACCCACATGCTCACATGTGCTGTGGTTTGCACACACACGCACCCTGCTCTCTGGGCTGCCACGCTCACCTTTCTCTCGCCTTGGGACCCACCATGGCACAGCCCTGTAGGGGTCTCTACCACACCAGGTCTGTAGGCTGCTGCTGTCTGAGAGGCCGAGACCTGACGTAGCCCCTTGCCTTTGGCCCCCAAAGCCTTCAACAGTGGAGACCAGCAGCCCTGAGCTGCTCCCTGCTTCCTAGATGGGGGTGCGGGGGTGGGGGGGCTGAGACTGTCTGTGGTGGAGGGAAAGACCCCATTTCCCAGGATGAAGGTGCCTCTCTTACTCTGCTCTGACCCCCCAAAAGGACTGTGACAGCTTGGAGCCCTCCTGGCATGAAAGGCCAGCCAGGAGAGTCTTAAGGCAGGAAGCGTCAGGGGGTGGCTGGCACCTTGTCATTCCTGGGAAGGACAGGGGCAGGGAGCAGGGAGCGGAGGCGACCGCCCCTGTGCCAGGCCCACGGGAGAACCTAGAGCCCGTGGGCACAGGACCAGCACAGATGGAAGGGCTTGGTCACTGCCAGGACCCTTGGAGGAGGTAGCGAGTCTGTCCATCTGTCCCCCTGTCCATCCCTGGACAGGGCACCGCCGTGGCCAGGCCTGTGGCTGCCTGGACTCCTGTGGGGGAGCAGAGGCTGGCCAGGTGCTAGCAGGGGTCTCTGAGGGAGGCGAGAGCCCCACCCACAGGGCTCACGCTTGGAGAAACACAGGCCTGGAGAAGGGAGACCAGTTTAGATGTGGGGACAGGAGGAGGCACGTGGCTGGTGCAGGCTCTGTTGTCCATCTGAGACCCCCAGCTCTGGGGCGTGGAGGTGGCATCGTGGGTGTGTCCCTGGGTGAACACACTTGCTTCCGCCTGCACGTGCGTCAGCGCCTGTTCAGGTGTGCGCATGCCTGGTCGTCCTGCCTGTGAGCATGTGCCTGAGTGTGTGTGACTATGTCTGTGAGCCGCATGTACTCAAGCCTCGGGGGGCCCACGTGCCAGGCTTACATGTGAGTGCCGTGAGTGCGAGTGTGTGTGTGTGTGTGTGTGTGTCATGGTCATGAACACCCCTGTGTGAGAACATCTGGAGCGTGGTCTCTGCCTGCCAATTCTTCATCCCTGGAAGCTCCACGGAAGAAGGCTCTCTGGGCCCTGGGGCCTGGCTGGCGCTGGACTAGCGGAACTGGTTTCCCCGAAGGTTAGCATTCTGGACTGGAGTCTCCAGGGTGGCATCAGGCAGCAGACCGCCTGAGGGTGCGAGGCTGATGGGCTGGTTGTGTCCCCCACAGTAAAGAGTGAGGATGAGGATGGGGACATGAAGCCGGCCAAGGGGCAGGGCAGCCAGAGCAAGGGCAGTGGGGATGACGGGAAGGACCCACGGAGGCCCAAGCGACCCCGGACCATCCTCACCACGCAGCAGCGAAGAGCCTTCAAGGCCTCCTTCGAGGTCTCCTCCAAGCCCTGCCGAAAGGTGAGGGGTGGCTGGGGTGGGGCGAGGCCGACCCACACCCGCTGCCTTTCCAGTCACCGCCCCTTCCACCCTCGCTGGGACGGGAACATCCCTCCCCCGCCCTCCCATCCATCCGTCCCCCCACACCCACCGCCTCCCTGGGGGCCTGACCCGTCTCCCTGGCTCCCTCTCTCCCGGCAGGTCCGAGAGACGCTGGCAGCAGAGACAGGCCTCAGCGTGCGCGTGGTTCAGGTCTGGTTTCAGAACCAAAGAGCAAAGGTGAGCTACCGGCCACCTGCCAGCCTGCTGGGCAGAGGTGGAGTGGGGGGGGCGCACAGGCAGAGGACAGAGGGCCTGATGTGGGCAGGTGGGGAACTAGTGGGGGTGGGGGTGGCGGGGAGGAGGGCAGGGACTGGCACGAACAAACTATGTCTTCTGCAGATGAAGAAGTTGGCGAGGCGGCACCAGCAGCAGCAGGAGCAGCAGAACTCCCAGCGGCTGGGCCAAGGTGAGTCCGGGGGGCTGGGGCGGGGCCTGGGGCCTGGGGCGGGGCCTGGGGCCTGGGGCGGGGCCAGGCCGGCTCAGTCTCTTAAAACAAGAAACCTTCCACTCAGGCTGTCAGAGCTCAGGGAACTGCTGTCTTGGAACCAGCTGAGCTCAGTAGAGAGGTGGCAGCAACTCCAGTACACGGGAGGAGAGCTGGCAGGGTGGGCAGCCCAGAGGGGTGGCAGAATTTCTGACCTTAAAACTGCAACCCTCTGCTCTGATTGTCACGGTGTGCCAGGCACCATTCTCGTCATTCGATACCCTCCCTCTCACTTGCTTCTCACAGACCCCCAGGGGGAAGGGCACTGCCATGTCCCATTTCACAGATGAGGAGACTGAGGCTCAGCGAGACTAAGGGACCTGTCCAGCTCACTCAGCTAGTTGGGGACAAAGCGGGGCCTCAGCCTGGAGTGCGGGGCCCCTAAGCTGTGCGTTTCCCACAGCCATACAGCCTGCTACCCACAGCAAAATCCAGTGGAAGGCTCCAGAGAGCTTCCCAGAGGACGCTGGCAGGGAGTCGAGGAGTCAGGGTGGAGGGTGAGGGGCCAGCTGAAGGGGCAGGAGCCAGCCCTTCTCCAACACCGGGCTTTGCCACAATGCTGTTTCCATATCTTGGGCCAGGGCCGGTCTCCCTCCCAGGCCTCCTGGGGACACGGAACCGCTAAGTGGGGTGGAGACCCCAGAGCTGCCTGCTCTGAAGTGACACGGGGCTCCAGGGCCGATGCCAGGGCCCTTCTACCCAGGACTCCTGGGCCAGTGTCCCAGGCGGAGCCCAGGGCTTCAAGGCCATGGCCCCAGGCCCCAACTCTTCCCCTTCTCTCCCTCGGTGCCCTCTCCCCAGACAGTCCAGATTCCAGAAGCTGCAGGCACTGCCTCGGGCCTTCCAGCCAGCCCCGAGCTGTGTCCCCTCTGGCGTTCCCAGCTGCCCCTAGGCTCAGCCTCCCCGAGAATGTTCCTCAGTCCCCTTGAGCCCATCACGGCCAATACTGCACTCCGCCTCACTGCCCCTGCCAGCAGGGGGAGCTCAACAGCCCTGCTCCTCCCCTGTCCCCGTCTCAGCAAGCGGCACAGCCACCCACCCAGTGCTGCAGGTGACCTCTGGCCCTTCCTGACCCACAGGCACCGCATCGCTCAGTGTCCCTCAGGCCCTGTTAGCTGATTTCTTTCTCACAGCTCATCTCCCTTGATAGAGACCCCAGAACCCCTTCCTGACTTCCTCCTCTCGCTGGTCCCCACCCCTTTGTCCACCTTCCAAGCCTTTCTTCACAGCCCCTCCTGCTACAGCCTGGTTTCCTACGGCCTCCGGGGGCCCCCTCAGCCCGGGCCCCAGGCACCATCTCTCAACTCATGTCTCCCCACACGGGGCCTTCTGCCTCCACGTGCTCCAGCCTCACTGACGGGCTCGCCGATCCCACTGGGCAGTTTCTCTCCTCCCTGCCTCTGCCGCCCTTCAGCCTGGCAAGCTGACCCTGCGGCTTGGGCCTGCCAGACACCTGCTGGTTCTTTAAGCACCCGGAGATGGGGGCCCCTTCCTCCAGGAAGCCTTTTCTGGGCCCCACCTTGATGCTCCCAGATGCAGGGGGCTCGCTGCACCCACACGCTGAGTCATTGCTGCCTGCCTAGGTGTCTGTCTCCCGCCGAGGGCAGGCCGGAGCTCCTGGAGGGCAGGGCCTTTGGAGGATGGGAGGAAGCTGCGGGGGGTGGGGCTCTGATTTTTGGTGAACTGATTCTAGAAGAGGAGCTGGAGTGCGTCCAGGGTAGGAGGCTCTGCTAACTGGGCTCAGGGGTCCTGCAGGCCCAGCAGGGCTGTAGGCAACCTTGACCTCAGGGTGCCAGGGTGTCCCTGGGGAAGTCTGGAGAAAGTCAGAGGGACTGCCACAGGCTGGGGTGTGTGGGGGGGGTCTGTGGGGACCCTGGGGTCCATCTGCAGGGGCGCCTGGGGCTTGTGGGGCAGGGTGGGCTGGGCCAGTGGGTGAAGGCGCGCTCTGCCCCCAGAGGTGCTGTCGAGCCGCATGGAGGGCATGATGGCCTCCTACACGTCGCTGGCCCCGCCGCAGCAGCAGATCGTGGCCATGGAGCAGAGCCCCTACGGCAGCAGCGACCCCTTCCAGCAGGGCCTCACGCCACCCCAAATGCCAGGTGACCACATGAACCCCTATGGTAAGCTGCCCCGCCCCCTCCTGCTCCAGCTCCACCCCTGCTCCCTGCCTGGCAATGGCGGGCCTGGGGCCATGACAGCCACCTCCCACCCCAGGGCCCACGGAGCCCCTGCGCCTCCTCCCACCAGGAAGGGAACACCCTCAAGACCCTTCCTGCCGTCCCCAGGCCCTCGGCAGGCACTGCCCGCAGGTCATCCTGTCCCTCCCTCGCCTCCGCCCACACAGCCTGTAAGGCCAGCAGGTTCCCCAGGAGCCTCCGCCCACACCCCCACCCTGACACCCCCTGTGCTCCCCAGGGAACGACTCCATCTTCCATGACATCGACAGCGATACCTCCTTAACCAGCCTCAGCGACTGCTTCCTCGGCTCCTCCGACGTGGGCTCCCTGCAGGCCCGTGTGGGGAACCCCATCGACCGGCTCTACTCCATGCAGAGCTCCTACTTCGCTTCCTGAGGGCCAGCTGGCCACACGGACGCTTGGGCAAGGGCCCTGGGTGGGACCGCGGGCCACAGCGGCCGACCTCGCCACCCCTGGCCCCGCCGCCTGCACAGACTCTACAGACAGCCATACGGTGCCCTCCCCTCGGCCAGCTGGGCCTGGCTAAAGTGCCCGCTGGGCGCAGCCGGACAGGCAGACGAGCACAGCCTGGGCAGGGGCTGTGTCCTGCCCACAGAGACAGTGTCGCCCCCAGGGACTCAGAGCTCTCGGACAGCCACTCATCTCCCAGCCCCACCTCGGCCTCCATTGCCTCCTCTCTCCCCATCTTTTTTGGGAAGCTTAAATTCTCTCTATTTTTTTAAACATCCTCTCCGTGTCCAGCCAACCTCCATGGCCCAGGCCTAGTCCAGGGCAGGCCCGTGCAGGCCCCGGGACGACTGTGTGGTGCCCGCTACCTGTGAGAAGCGTGTGCTCATGTACCCAGGGCTGACGCCCACCTCCCCCTCCTCTATGGGCAGGCCCCCGGCCCAGGGTCACCCCTCCCAGCCAGAGCCTGGGCAGAGGTGGGGAAGAGCCTGCCAGATGCCCCGAGAGGGGTCAGTGGGGAGTGTAGACAGAGCCGAGGCAGACCCGTGGGGACAGTGAGACACACGCAGATGTGCATACACTTAAAGGCACACTGAATGTCCATACACACACAGAGACATAGAGACCCTGAAAGAGACGGAGAGGCCCCTGCAGGGCGGCCCCACCTTGTTAGAAAAAGGAAAGAGGCCAGACTGGGGAGGGAACCCCTCTTCTTACAGCAATAGGAGAGGAAGGAGCGAGGGGAGGCAGGACGGGGAGGGGATGGAGTGAGCTTGGAGCAGGTGGACTCAGACATACCACAGCCTCGGCCCAGATGGGGGCTGGGCTGCCTGAGCAGGCAGGGTGGCCGCCAGCCGGCTCCAAGGGCAGAGACAGGGTGCTGAGAACCAGGCAGAGGTGAGCCAGAGGGCAGAACCTCCAGGTGGAAAGGGAACTCACCAGTCACCCCCTCGGCCCCCCATCTTATGCTTGGCTCCTGCCAAGCCCTCTCTGCCTCTCCTTGCATACCTCCCGAGACAGGGAGCTCACTGCTGCGCCGGCCCCCAGTTAGCTGCCCTTTTCTGCTCATTTTGCCTCTGCCTTTTTCAGCCCTGAGTCCTTGCTTCCCAAAGGCAGGCTTTTCCAGATTCTCCAGCTCTTCCTCCTAAAACCGTGCGCGCAGCCGGACTCCAGCTTTCCCTCTGCAGTGTGGAACAGGCCTAACCTAGGCTTGCCACTGACATCAGCCAAAGCGAGCAGGCCCGTCACCTCCCCAGCTTCAGGGGCCCTGCCTCTGTTAACGCACCCCGAGGCCCAGTGAATGGGTTAGGCCACAGAACCTTGGAACCTCACCCTGCCCCTCTATAAGTGAATCCCCTGACCATCACACACATGCGACAGCTAGGCCACATCTGTCTTCTGTGTGTGTGTGTGTGTGTGTGTGTGTGTGTGTGTGTTCGGAGGCCAGCTCTGTGCCTCTCACCCACAGTGTGAGCACCCTCAGGGCTTCTCCCTGTTCGGGGTCGGCACCCCTCAGGCGATGCGTCCCCACCGCACTACCAGCCCTGCTCTGTGCCCTGCTGGAAGCCGCATACACTGTCCCAAGCGTCCACCCCAAACTCACTCAACTCTAACCTGCCCGAAAGGAAGTGAGGTCAGGCTGATGGGCCCTGCTCCCAGTGACCCCTGGAGGTCACTGTGTCCTCAGCCAGGTGCTCACAACCCTGCCTTCAGCTCTAGCTCAGAGCCCTGTGCCGCCACCCTGAAGCCTGCTTGTCTAGCCTTCCAGCAGCCAGGACGATGGCCGACCCTCCGCCTTTGGGCCCTTCTGCCTGGCCCTCACTGGGACCCCCAAAGGTCACCAGCCTGCTCTGTGGTTTTGCTCCTCTGCCTGCCGGGAAAGTCTCTGTCCCACCAGAGTGACCTGGGCCCACCTCGCCAGCCCTCCTGGCTCCTGGGCTTGAACCCCGCCCTGCTCATCACCAGGGCAGCTGTCAGAGCGGGGACGCGGCTCAGCATCGGCCCTCGTGGCCGGCCGGGCCCTTCTGGGCTCTCCCTGTTTCACACACAATTTCCACAGGGCTCTGAGCTGATGCCCTAGGGCCTTCCGGTGCCGTCTCCTGGTCCTGAGCAGCCGTGCTGGCTTCCTGAGCGAGGCTGCCCTTGGTCCTTCTGGGTTTACACAGTCTGATCACAGAGCGGCCCTTGGGCAGGGCCGGGGGGGATGCCCCAGCGCCCAGGAGACCTGACCTTCTCTCCCAGACTCTAAGAGGGAAGGAGCCTCAGGAGTGGGTCATCTACTCCACCACCCACCCTTATTTTGCACCTGGAAAGTCAGTGCCAGGAGAAGGGAGGGGACCGACCAGCTCTCTGACAGCCAGCCAGTGACAGTTGGAGCTGAGAACATGGGGGAATGACCTCTAGGTCAGGGGCACGACTTGTCTAAGTCACTCTTGCCACTCCAGGGCCTCACAAACCCCAAGTCCAACCCAGGCTCTGCCCTCTGCCAGGAGCTGGGTCAGGGACACCCACACGCATGGCCCACAGACTGTCCAAGCCAGAAGGGACCTCAGAGAGCCCCCCTGCCTGAGCCACCCCTCAGCTGGGGTTGGCAACTCCTCCCCTCTCTGTGGGGGCTCACTGCCCCCCCCACCCCCCGCCCCGCCTCTCGGAGGCTCTTCCAGTCTCTGCTGCTCCCTCGGCCCAGCCCCGGACTGGCGGCAGGGACACAGAAGAACAAGATGCAGGGCCCTTGAGGGGCCTCTCCTAGAAGGAGAGACATACACTCTCTGTCCCAGACCTTGTCGAGGACGCACTTCTCAGATGAGGAGCCCGAGGCCCAGGGAAGGGAGACACGCGCTCAGGGCCGCCCAGCAGAAGCAGGCAGAGCCAGCAGGCTCGCTAGGGGCCGGTCAAGCCGGGAGGAGCGGGCTCTTCCCGCATCACGGGAGGAAGTGCAGCCTTGATTTGGGGAGCGGTGAGTAGCCAGGACCTCCACCACTCCAGGGAGAGGGACCGTCATCACCGTGGTGCGGTGCGGGGGAGGTCCGAGGGAAGAGGGGAGTAAGAGTCTGGTCTCTGGAGGAAGAGGCGGAAAGTGAGTGGCTGGCAGGGAGGACACTGCTGGGGAAGCTGAGGCTCAGAGGGAAGAAGGAATCTGTCCCAGGTAACGCAGCGAGTGAGGGCAGGGGAGGGACAAGAAGGCGGGCTGGTGCCCCCAGCCAGAGCCTCGCCTGCCCTCTCCATGGACAGGGGCACAGTGGTTCCAAGGGCCAGGCCATGGATCAGCTGGGCCTGTGAGAAAAGGGGTCAGTGCAAGTGGACGGGGCATCTTGGGAGATTTCCTGGAGGACGAAGTGTTGCAGGGGGTCTTCCGTGTCCGGAGGAGCAGGGCCCCGCTGGGTCAGGTGCCCAGCACAGGACTGGGGCAGGCTCTCCCCTTCAGGGGGCTCACCTGTCTCACCCACCCATCTGGAGCTGGCGGCCCTCTCGCTTCACACCCGGGGAGCCTTGGAGGAGGGAGAAGTGGCAGAGCCCTGCCTGGCGTCAGCCTGAGCTCTGGGCACCCCCTGGGAGGAGGATCTCACCTCCATTTGGGAGAACTGACAGCTCTGGGGCTCACTCCACCCTGTGGGGAAGGGGGTCCACGCTCACATGCACACACATGGACACACACACTCACACCCGGACGCACACGGAGGCTCACAGACCCACACCCCCAGGCACACACGGCCTGGGGGCTGGGGGAACGAGAGCAACCTCCAGCCTTTGGCCCTTGGGAGGTGCCATTTCCAATGAGCCTCTTTGCTGGTGCCCCCCCACCCCACTGGGGTTCCCCCAGGAGCCCAGCCCGGCTGGGTGTGGGGACTGGGCCACTGGCCATTCCTCTCTTTCCCTTGTACAGACTTTCACTGCCCACCCGCCATCCCCAGACACATTTTATTTAATAACTTGTCATTGTTAAATTATTTATTAGCGTTTACCACATCACCACCCCACCCCCACCCCACCCTCCACTATCACCTTCAGCTCTTCCCACAAAAGCAGAAAATGGAAACAACAACAATGAAAAAAATGAGACATCAGTATATTTGTAAATAAACCAACCTGTACGCGCCTGTGGTGACTCTCCTTGGGGGGAGGGGCTGTGTGGGGCCGGAGCCAACCTTGCATGAGACGTTAACAGATTTCTTTATGGCTGCCAGGGGCAGCAGGTCAAGGAGGACAGCTTGGGGTCTCTGGTCTTGCCCAACCCATTCTCTTATCCTATTTCATAATCCTCACTCCCACCCTTGTCCTTTCCCAACCTTGAACCATCTCCATCCTTAAAACAAACACATCCATCCCGTCTCACTCCCTCTCACTCCCCAACACTCATTCATTCATCCAACCAATACGAAGTGCCCCTTAAGCGCCTGCTGCCAGGCTGAGAACCAGGGACTGGCGGTGTCTGACTCAAGGGAGTAGGCCATGCCATATGAGCCCAGCCGAAGTACTGTAGGGCCTTGAGGGTACCCAACCTCATTTGGAGGGGTGGAGCATCATGGAAGGCTTCCTGGAAGAAGCTACATGTCATGCTGAGATCCGAAGTTATCCAGCAGAGCAGGGACTGGATGAGGAGTAGAAGTGTCTGGGAGTGCTCCAGGCTTGTAGAAAACCTCACAGGCAGCCAAACTCTTGTGAATCTCCCTAACTCCAAGAATAGCTAAGTTTGGGAGGCGGAGAAGCAATGAGGCTGGAGGCAAGACTAGACCATCCAGGGTCTTGCTACAAGTGGAGAATAGATCCAGTTAGGTCAGGAGGACTGGGTGGCGGCAGGGAGGTCAACTGAATCACCTTCGTCCCCTAGGTGAGAGCAACAGTCTTTGAGAAGGTCAGTAACAGTGGGGAGAAAAAAGGGGACAGATTCCCAAGATATTGGTGAGACGGGGAAGGCAAAGCCACACCTGGCCTCCCGGGTCACTGACATGGGGGTTCCTGACACCCTGGCGGTGGCGTGGGAAGCTTTGGGTCCCTGGGAGCATCCCAGTGGACATGTCCTGGAGCAGGGCTGGGCCTCGAAGGGGATAGAGGCTGAGCACCCAGGCGTTCGACATCCAGCTAGGGTGAGCTCGCCCACAGGAATGCGACACGGGAGTGGGAAGAAGCAGAGGCCAAACCCTGAGTATCACGAGGACTTGGCGCTGGATCCAGGGGGGATGGAGGCAGAGGTGGAGAATGGGTGGAGATGGCTGAGGCTCAAAGGAATTTGGCCCTCAAGGTGTGTTCCTTGGAGTCTCCAGGTTCCTCAGAGTACCTTAAGGGTGGAGTGCAGTGTGTGTGTGTGAACAGCTCCGTGGGTCAGGCGGCCCAGGTGTACTGTGCATGAAGCTGGGTGTCTGTAGGTGTCAGTGTGTCGTGCACAGCCGGGTCTGCCCGCCAGGCTGTCTACATCCGCGTAAGGGTGTGTGTCTGTGTGGGTGAGGCTGTCTGTATATCCACGCCGGGGTCTATCACTGTACATCTTTGCGCATCCGGGAGGCCTCTGAGCCTGACGTCCAAAGACCTGCCGTCCCAGTGTTCTCTCCCCGCCCCTCCCCTCCTTCTCGGCAGCTTCTCTCCCTCAGCCTGTGGGCACCAGCGCCCCCTAGAGGCACACTCTGCACTGCACCCTCTTCTGCAGCCTCCGGGTGATTCTCACAGCCAGCCCCTTGGCTTCTGGGAATCTAGACATGTTGAGACCCTCCAGTTCATTTCCTCCTTTGCACCCCACAACACCCTGAGAGGCAGGTATGAAGGTCTCAAGTTTCAGAAGGGAAACCGGAGGCTCAGAAAGAGGCGGCAACCGGGTCAATGTGACAAAGCTAACGAGGGGCAGTGGAACCAGAGTTCAAATCAGGTTCGGCTGCAAACGCATGGCCTCACCACCACCCTAGCTGCCTCCCTAAATCCGCACTCTCTGGCCCTGTGACCTTGTCCTCCAAGGTCAGAGCCAGGGACATGGGGAACAAGGAAACTCCCTCCTACCTTCAAAGTGGCCTCACCGAGGCTCAGAGAAATTAAGTCACCAGGCGCAGCACAGAGGCAGGACTAAACTGGGTCTTCGTGTCCAAGCCCCAGGCCTAGGCTTGTGTGAGAGTGGCCTCCAAGCTCCCCCCAGCCCCTCAGCAGCGGGCCTCCAACTCTCTTGCCTACAGCAACCGTTTAAAATCCTGTCACTAAAAAATGTGGTGGTGGGGGTCTTGCAGGGGAGGGGTTGTGCTAATCCTTTGCTCCCCGGTCTCCTGCCTGTCTTTCCCCCACCCTAGCTCAGAAAGTGAAGTCACAGGAGAGGGGGAGGAAATGTAGGCTGAGTCTCAGCAGACAAGAGAGGCCGTGTGCTACCACCTCAAACAGGACAAACACTAGCCAAGTTCCTGCCATGGCTAGTCACAGGCTGGCTCTGCACTGGGCCAGTGTAGCTTGCCCGCTGGACAGTTCGACAGGCAGGGAGCTAGAGGTCACGAGGCTGCCGGGTCCCGCTCGTCGCCTCTCTGAGTGGGAGGAGCAGCCCTGCAGGGAGACTGGCTGTGCCACACGCTGTGCTGAGCCTTACACATCTTGTTTTACTTTCTCCTCGCAGCCCTGTGGGGTGGGGACAATTGTAATGTCCACTTGATAGAAGACACTGCTTTCCCAGGTTCCTCCCCGGAGCTCCCATCCTGCAGCCAGCGTCCCGCTGCCTCAGATGCCCCCTTAGGCCTCTCAGTGCCCCAGACCCCATGCCAGGCAGACCTGCACTCTGGACACTAACAGACAGGGGGCTGTGTTATAGCTTTGACTTTAGAGCAACCCCTGGGGCTTGACTGGAGAATGGAGGCAGCGCTCGCCCCCCACCCTCTCCCAGATTGCTCATCCTTTTGGTCTCCGACCCTTGCTTGGCAGACCCTTCCAGGCCCCAGGCCTGCCTGGGCAGAGCATAAGGAGAGTGGGAAGAGAGGCATAAAGGACTCAGAGTGGGTGAGTGATGGGGTCCGTCAGCTGTGCCTGGGAAATCAAGGAAGGCCTCCTGGAGGAGGGAACAGCCAGAACAAATGCTCAGAGGTGGGAGCTGCAGGGGACCAGTGAGGCGGGGCACACCCAGGTTGCAGCCGGGGTCCAAAAGCCAGAGATGGCAGGAGGTGACATCCTGGTATTGCCAGTGCCCACGCTGGACCTTCCAGGGGTCGGTCAGGCCCTTGGCAGTGGGAGGACACCTGGTTCACTTCCCATACTCTGATTTAGCTGGGAATAAGGTCAGCACACTGCGATTGTGAAAAATACAGATAAGTATGTGTAATGTACTCACCTGTGGCCTAAAGAAAAATATTAAAAACGAAAACTCCTGTAACCACTCCCTAGATCAAGAAAATGTACATTTTTCAATTCCCCGGAGCCCTTGATGTCCCAGGAGCCTCTATTTCTTCACTTGGAAAGCTCTGGTACAAGTCAGAAAGGAGTAATGTACAGAAAGTCCTTAGCACAGGATCTGCGGAATGCGCCCAGTGCCAGACGGCCCCTCCTGCATCTCCCGCCTGCGGCAGAATATGCAGATGCCCCTTTTTATGGGCAGCACCCTACTTTCATACCTCCCTTATTAAAGCTTGGGGTACTTTGCTTACTAAGTCTCTGAGACAGACCAGAAGCTACTTCGAATATCGCTACTAAACCTGCAGACACCTGTGAAGCCACGAGGTGGCGATCGGGAGTCAGGCAGGTGAGAGCCCAAGCGGTGGCTGGGCTCTGGGATGATGCGTGGATCGCGGAGCCTTCGGATTATGGCCAGAAGGGGAAGGAGGGAAGAAAACCCTTCTTCGTCGGAGGCTCTGTGTGCCAGGTACTGTGTGGGCGCTTTATAGGGACGATACCGCGCATTCCTCATCACAACCCCGAGAAGTAGGTGTGAGCGTTCTCATTTTACAGGACAGGAATGTAGGCTCAAAGATGTTAAGTAACCGGAGGCCACACAGCCAGCAAATGGCAGAGCTGGGACACTCACTAACAGACAGACACGCGGAAGGAGGAAAAGTAGGGAGGTGGGAGGGGCCTGGGGAAGTAACAACCTCTTCTTGAGCACTTGCATCAGCCTCTCCCAGCCTGTTGGGCTCATCCCCCTGACTTCTCACACTGATCTGGGAGATGGGTTCTGTTGCTACTCCCATTTTATTGATATGGGATCTGAGGCTTGGGGAAGCTAAAAGTCTTGGGAGGCTGCTCATCCTCAATGCCCTGGCTCCTGGGGAATCATCCCTCTCTGAGCCCAGAGGGAGGACCACGGAGGTGGATAGAGAACCACTGAGCTCCCGCCGCCCCACGCGCTATTCCTGCCCGGCCCCTTCTCCTCTCCCCTCCACGAGGAAGGTCGGCAGGCTCAGGCCCTGCCCAGGCACAGGAGAGGGCTCCCTCACCGGGGCAAGATCCAGGTCCACCTGCAGAGGATGCTGGTCCCTGTGGACGCTTCCATCACGAGGGTTGCCGGGCACAGCACGGAGCCTCTCATCGGGGGTCTGTGTTTCATTCTGATCATTGTAGTCACTGGGACCTACTAATGGGGGCAACTGACCTGCTGGGGCCGGGGGCTCTGGAGTTTGAGAGTTCCCCACCCCACCCAGGTTCAGGGAATGTGTACTGAGTGCCATCAAAGCCCAGCACTGCAACTCACCGGCCATGACGTGGGACAAGTCTCCGTTTTTTAAAAATAAACTGAAGGGTGAGGACAGGGCCATCGTGAGGGTCACATGAGTAAGTGAGCCAGGGTCAGGGTTCATCATACCCCTGGCACTCAAACAGCGGGGTTAAGATTATTCATGGGCGCCCCTCACTTCTGCTCCCCCGGGAGGCTAACCCACAGCCCAGACCTACTGAAGTAGAAGGGGCCGAAGGGCCCTAAAGGAGGCATACAGGGCCATCCTGGGCACTGGCAGTGGTGAGGCCTCCCCAGCCCTTTTGGCTTCCAGAAACTGTTTCTTGTGACAGCAGCCTTCCTTTCCCCATGTTCTGAGACAGACACCTGGGCCTCCTTGGACCTCAGGGGCCATGCCACAGGAGGCATTGAGGCATGGGCAGTGGGAGCTTGTCCCTGCCAGTCAGCCTGACCTGACTGTCCTGGCCCAGGCCTCCTGGCCAGAGCACTTCATTTCCTGTGACTGGTCCTACTGTGAAGTTGGATTGCACGTTACAGGGATGCACGCAGCTATACTCCTTACCACAGGGGGGAGCCCTAGAGACCGTGGCCTGTACACAGAGAGGTTCAGAGGAAAGGTAGGCACAGAGAGAGGCAGCCCCAAGCCTTCAGTTTATGGGGGCATTAAAGCACTATCAAACAAATGTCTCATAAAGTCTCTCTTTTCTCTCTCTCTCTCTCTTTTTTTTTTTTGCTTAAGTTAGTTGGAGTCTCTGTCACTTGCCACCAGAGTCCTAACTAGAACACACACCATCTCCCAGAGTTATTGGGTCAATGAGATACTATTTCCAAGATCCTGGCATAAAAATCAGTACTCAAAAAAAAAAAAAAAAAAAGAAGAAGATAAAAGAAAGGAAAAAGAAAAGAAGGAGCTAGGATAATTCTCCACAGAGTACAACAATGATCTCTACATCCCTCCCACCCCTGGCTTTGCAACATCGCTCCCTTTGTTTATAGCAATACGGTTTGTGGAACTCAATCCAACACACACAGGTTTTGAGCTGGTATTTAAGGGGAGATGTCATTTGGGGGCGTTTTTTCTGCAGATACCACTCAGCTGGATATTGTCAGAGATTCCTAAGAACAAATGAACATAATGATCGTTGGCATAAGATACACAATGGACATCACGTAGTGTCACTGCAAGGGCAATTCCTGCCATCTGAGCTCTGGTGGCCATGAGCACCCGCTGGCCCCACACGCCTCTGGTTCACCCACAGCTGGAGCTGGCGGGCTGTGCCACAGGGCCAGGCAGTGGGGCACTTCAAAACCAACACAGTTCAGTCGAAAAAAGCGAATTACTGGTGTCGAGTTACTAATAAGCACATAATCAGGTTATACCCATCACGATGGACATCACAATGTCCACAGACAGGGCAGTTGTGACGAGGGCAGAAAACTGGAGTCACGCTCGGCAAAGCACCATGAAGATGAAACTCCGGAAGAAGACAATGTACGGCAGTTGTCCTTCCCACTGAGGAAAGGCCCTCCCACCACCTGGATTGGTGATAATGATGGCTGAGCAGGACAGCGATAGCAGCTGCTGTGTGTGCGCTGAGTGTTTACCACGGGCCAGAGCCTTCAGGCGCTTCTCATTTCATTCCTGCTCCGAGTAGCATTATCCCCAGTCTACAGGTGAAGGAGCTTGCTCAAGGTCATGGAGCTAGTGAGTGGCCGGTCCTGAGAGCAGGTTACCCGTGTCAACTAGCAAGTCTGCCTAGAAGGCAGGTCAGGACAGACAAGAAAAGCCCCATATTTGTTTGCAACTCTGCCCTTCTGAGAGGCGGGGCCGGGCTGCACCAGACCGGGCTCCAAGCCAAGGGATGGATGCGGAGGCCTCTTCGCAGGAGGGGCTTCACAGCATGGCTGAACGCTGTGGCCCATCCTAAGCTGCTACCCAGACACTGACCGGGACAAGAGAAGGAGGGAGAAAGGCAGACTGCCAGCCAGAAAGCCACCCTGCCTCTCGCGGGCCAGCGCAGCCCGAGCACCGACGGCACCTGTGCCTCTTGCGTCATTGCCTTGTGCGACGACGGCAGAGCTTAGCGCGGTCGGCAGCGTGCTCAGTTCACACAGCCGGTCCGCAGGGATGAGAAGACGGGGAAGGGAGGGGAAGAGAGTGGGTTCAGTTTCAAGGTTTAAGCCCTGTCCCCGCCCTGAGAATCCGGGAAGGAATTCTGTAGATTTGGAGCCTAGAAAGTTGATGAACTCGGGCTGCCGAGGAGAAGCAGCAGGAAGGAGTGGGCACGTGTTGGGGGACGGGGGCCTCATCCACGGAGAGTCCGGATGTAGGAGCAGGTGCAGGAGCCGGGACCCCTGGGGCCCTTTCCAAACCACTGGAGAAGCGGGGGGTGGGGTGGGGGGGTTCTTCTCAGTGGGGGCCCCTCAGAGCCGGGGCCCTGCGCAGGCCTGGGCCTGGCCAGCAGCACCGATGCAGAGAGGGCTCTCCTACCACTGAGCAGGAAGAGCAGGAAGACAAACTACTGTGGGGTTCCCCCTGCCTCTGCATTTGGGCTAATTTCCAGTCCCCTAAAATCATATCGTATTCAGTTTGGTTAGTACTGAGCTTTCTACCAGGGATATCATACAACGCACAGTCTTCTGCTAGTTCATTTCTTATGCGTTTTATTTCGCCAGCACTTACCCACATTGTTGCATGTAGCCATTATTTATTGCTATATAACAACCCACTTATTTATTCATTCTCCTACAGCTGATAATGGGTTTTTCCAGTTTTTCACTAGAATGAACTACAATGAGTGTCCATCTACGTGGCTCCACGACCAGAGTTTTTCCAGAACCTACCCTGAGAGGGGAGCTACTGGGCTGCCAGCATAAGACAGGGGCAACTCCGTAAGGTAAAGTCAGTGCTTCCCAAAGTGATTTTACTATTTACTTTCCTACCAGTAATTCATGAGTTTCTGCAGCCCCCCATCCTTGACAATACTTCCCAACTCTGACTGTTTCAAATGACCTTAATTTGCTACTGCTTTGCTATTAACGAGGTAGAGTATCTATACATTCAATATATATCCTTCATTTGTGTTTTCTTTTTGTGAAACGCCTATTCATGTCTTTCGCTCAGTTTTCTTTCAGGTTGTTTGTCTTTTTCTTCTTTACTTCTAGGGTTTTTAATATATGTCTACAAATATATGTTACTTTTAATATAATTACAAATCCTTTGCTAGTTATATGTGTTGCAAATAATTTCTTCCCATTTGTAGAACAGAAGCTCTACATTTTAATGCACCCTAATGTATCATCCTTTTTATGGTGTGCTTTTTCTTTTGTCTTATTTACACAATCCTTCCCTACCTGAGTTATGAAGACGTCCTCTTATATTTTCTCCTTCAATTTTAAAGTGCTGACTTTCATGTTTAAATTTTAGATTGTTTTCTGTCACTAGTCTAAATGTCTTTTTCTGAGTTGTTTTATAAGCAAGTACAGAGAAGAACGATTCAGTTTTTCATATTATCTTACATCCTGCCACCTTGATAAATTCTTGTTAATTCTAGGAGTATCTCAGTATATTATTTTGGATTTTTAATGTAGATAATCATATCATCTGGAAATGATAGCTTTGTTCTTTCTAAACAGTATACCTTTCCTTCCTTCCTTCCTTCTTTCCTTCCTTCCTTCCTTCCTCCCTCTCTCCCTCCCTCCCTCCCTCCTTCCCTCCTTCCCTCCCTTCCTTCCTTCCTTCCATCCTTCATTTTCTTCTTTTGTCTTAAAGATATCTGCTGGGATTTCCAAAAAAATGTTGATTAGGAGGATATTAATTGGGTCCTTGTCTTGCTTTGTTAAAAAGAATGCTTTTTAATTTTTTACCACTGTGACTTTGCTGCAGTTTGCTAGTTAAGAATATTCCTTTATATTCCTAGTAAGAATTTTAATCATACAAGGATATCAATTTCGATTAAATGCTTTTTTAGCATTTAACCTTCTTTTACCAGTTAATGTCACTGCATATATTTACATATTGTATATATAATGATATATGACATATAATATATGATATATAATATGATATATAATTATACATCATATACTGATGATATAATCTACATTGTTAATATATTGGTGATATAATATATAATATATGTATTTTTTCCTCATCAAAATGAGACAAGTGCTAGGTCTGACGCAACCTGAGGCCAGTGAGTACCGAGGTGCAACTGTTTTTGTTAAACTGCCCTTTCACCCATTATATAAAGCCCTTTGGTCACAATTTTTAAATATTTTATTGGATTAATTCTTCCACTACTTTCGTTAAGTTTTTGCACACAGGCACATGGATGAGGTTGTCTGGATTTGGGAACTGGCTATACTGATTCTCAAACTGAGCTGAGGGGCGTTCCCTATTTCCTATTCTCTGGAAGAGTATGTATAAAATTGTAACATCTGTTTTTTGAATGTTTGAAGTCATCCGAACTTGGTGTTTTCTATGTGGAAATACTTTAGCTAACTAGTCAATTATGTTTAGTGACTATGGGACTATTCAGGATTTTTATTTCCTTTTGGTCAATTTTGATATCATGTTTCAAAGAATTTGTTCTTTGAACCTGTTTTTAATTTTATTAATATAAAGTTGTATAAGATATCCTCTTTTTAATCTTTGAAATCTCTGCTCTATCTGTGGCACTATTGTCTGTCTTATTCTTAATATTATTTTTATGCCTGTGTCTTCTAAAATTTTGTCAGATTTCTTATCTATTTTACTTGTCTTTCAAAGACCCAATTTTAGCCTTGTTAATTCCTTCTACTGTATATTTTTCTATTTCATTAAATGGTATCCTTTCTTCTTCTTTCACTGAGTTATGTTGTACTTCTTAGCTTTTTTGGCTTTTAAAAAGAAGCATTAAATGCTCTAAATTTCCCTCAAACTACCATTTTTGCTGACCTACACAAGTTTTGATATGTAATATTTTTATTCAGCTCTAAGTGCTTTAAAACTTCCCAGTGTGGTTTTTTTCTAATTTAAAAACATGGAAATTCTTTTTGCTCACCATTTTATCATTGACTTTTAACATAGTTGTATTTTAGGTTATAGAAACATGACCTGTATGATATCAATTGTTATAATTTGGTGAGAATTGCATTATGTCCTAGTATGTGGTCACTGCTTATAAATTTCCCATGTGCATGAAAACACTTGTATTCCCTAATCGTTGTGGTTAGGATTTTATCAACATGCGTTTGTTCAAGTACATAAATTGTATAGTTGAAGTCCTCTATATCTTTATTTTTTCTTTGTTTGAGATATTAATAACTGCAAGAGATATTGAAATCTATAATAATCATGGATTTATCAAAATTTCTCTGTAGTTCTATTCATTCTTGCTTTGGATATTTTGAGGCTATTTTATTAGTTCAGTTGTTTTATCTTTCAGATGCACTAATAATTTTATCATTATTAGGAACTTCCTTTATCTCTTACACTAATATTTAATTTAATGACTTTTTTGATACTAATAAACCATCCCAATTTTCCTTTGGCTTTTATGTTTCTCACGTATCATTTGCATACCCTTATTTTCAGCCTTTTAGTGCCCTTCTGTTTTAGAAGTGGCTCTTAATAGATCACACAGAGCTGAATTCAAAAAATAGTATGTCTGATAATCTCTGACTTTTAGCTAGTTTAGCACATTAACAGTTTTTTAAGATTAGTGATGAAGTTCCTTGTATCTGCCTCTAACAGTGTGCTTCTTTTAAAAACACCTATCTTTTCTACGATTCTTGTTTCTCTTTTCTTATGTTTTTAAAAAATTGAAGAATTCCCCCCTTTATTTCTTTTCCTCTACACATTTGGACTCTTCACTTTATTCAGCATTTCTTCTTGTATATCAGACTTTCCTTTTGGGATCATTTTCCTTTAGTAAAAGTCTGACAGTGGTGAACTCCCTCCGTTTTTGTTCCTGTGAAGACGGCTAGTTCTCATTCTCAAGAGATAGTTATACTGAATACACCAGTCTAGGTCAATAATTATTTTGTCTCAGTACTTTGAAGATATTTTCCCCACATCTTATGGATATCTGCTGTGGCTATGGATAAGTCTGCTCTTAGTCCAAATGCAATTTTCTTTTATAATCAATTTGTTTCTTTTCTCTGGTTGACCCCTTGGAAGACCCCTTTATCTTTGGTTTTCTGCAAGTGTGTCACACTGTGTCTAGGTGAGGATTCTGAAAAGTTCTCAGCCATGACTTCTTCACACATTACCTCCCCTTGGCTGTCTCTCTTCTTTCCCTGTGGGGCTCAGTGGCACGGTAGACCTTCTCGTTCTTCCTTCCACCTTTTAACTCCCTTTTCATATATTACATCTCCTTTGCTATCACTGCTATATTCTGGGTAATTTCTTCAGATCTATTTTCTAGTTTATCTCTTATCCGATATCATCCGATATCATCACTGATCTCTTCAGCTGCATCCAATCTATTTAACCCATCTGATGAGATGTTTATATCATCGATGACAATTTTCATTTATACAAGTTCTATTTGGTTTATTTTCAAACTTTTGGCCATTTTTGATGGGCTTTTATTTTACATCTGTGTGTGTGTGTGTGTGTGTGTGTGTGTGTGTGTGTGTGTGCGCGTGTGGTGTGATTCCACTTTGTATTTCCTCAAATGTTTATACATGATTGTTTTATATTCTATATCTGGTAATTCCAATAGCCAAACTGTGTCTAAGATGTCTAAATACATTGTTTATTATATTGCTGACTCTCACTCATAGTGGCTTGTTTCCTTGTAGTTTGGTGATCACTAATTGTGAGCTCATTATTGGTTGAATTTAATCTCTGGGAATCCTAAGGGCCTAACTTGAAGGTGCATTCCTGCTCAGGTGCATTTGTTTCTGTCGGGAGTCAGGAAGTGCTGTTGGCCTCGGACTACTTTAACCACCTTTAAGAGACCCTAGTTCAATGCAGGACTATCAAGTTAAGTTCTCTCGCCTTGCCTCTGCCCTAGACCGAATCTGCCTATCTCAGTGTTTATTTCAACATTTAGCCTAACTTTCCTGTCTACCTGTTGGTTACCATTCCATGCTTAAGTTTCAGTTTCCCATTGTCTCATTGTGTTTTTCTTGGCAGAAGGTGTTTAGTCCTCATAGCTTTTCCTTACTTTCAAACAAACCCAGCAATGCATTAAAAATAATGGTTTGTTTGTGTTGCTTTTGTAATTCATGCAAAATCTATTTGAAGTTTAGTGGGAGTGCCTTTCAGAGCGGCAGTCTGCCATCTCACCAAAGCGGAGATCCCAGGGTACTGTTGTTATCCCATTTTACAGATAAGGAAAAACTGAGAGGCTCAGAAAATTAAATGTCTTTCTCAGGATTACACAGCCAACCTGTGACAAAGTCAAGACTACAGTCTGTGCTGTCTGATTCCAGAGCCTGAGCCTCAGTGTTTAATCGGGAGCTCGTTGCTCCCCAGAGAAGAAGATACACGCTTGTAGGTTTGCAGCCTTGGAGCATGTGGCGCGGGCCCAGGCCAACACTCCGGGATGAATCCACAAGCTGCCGCCAGGGAACGAATGAGTGGACCCAGTCCGGCCCAGAGTGGGCAGGCCCCAGCCTCCAGCACCAGCCGCCATCTCAGCAAGCTTAGCCCGCAACTCCCACCCTGGGAAGGGAGCCAGCAGGCGCTTCCTGCACTCAGGTTTCCATGACAACCAGTCACCCTATATGATGAGAAGCAAAAGCCACAGGCAGTGAGTACAACATTCCTGAATCTTGAGTCCTCATTATAGGTAGGTCTTCTGCAGCCTTGGGGGCTGCATGAAGGGGGCTCAGAGGAAAGAGAATTTGTAGGAAGAGGTCATGTTCAAGTAAGTCCACAATGCCACTCACCAGCCCTCTTCTCCTTACCCACTCCCCAGTTATGACGGCCCCAGGGTCCCAGGCTCAAGGAAGTCCAAAACCATGCTGGGGGTAGTCTGATGCTAGGTCCCAAACAACACCAGGTTTCCCAAATGAGGGTCCCTGCCCTCAGTGAGCCATCAGTCTTGTGCGAGACTCAGACAGGTTCTAATAGCTCATTATAACCAGGGGACAAGGAGTACAGAGGCCATGAGAGCACAGAAGACGGATTCCTTTCCGGAAGACCTCCCAAAGTGGAGGTACTTGAGCTGGGCCTCAAAGACTGATGAGAACTTAGCCCAGGAGAGAAGGAAGGGGAGAGTGTTCCAGGCCGAGGGAACCGCATGCAGCAGGCTCCGAAGCATGAACGAGCAACGTCACCTTAGTGTAACCGGCTGAGGGAAGCGGGAAAGGCAGACGCAGAGCGGGGCCAGGCCAGAGCTTGAAGGAGTTGAATACGACACCGGGAACTTTGGCTTTTTCCTGGGAGCCGCAGGCAGCTGACATGGCCCCAGTGTCGTCACAGCAGTGAGGATGGATGGCAGCCAAGGGGCTCAGCAAGGAGCTTGTTGCAATGTCAGGAGAGACCCCAGTAATGAAGACGATGACTGTGGTTGCAGGGATAAGAGAGAAGCGGACAGATCGGAGAGACATTTAGAAGGGCAAACCAACAGGACTTGGGGAGGGATTGAATGTGAGTCCTGTGAAAAGGCCGGGGGCGTTAACCAGGAGCCGAAGCAGGAGCAGCGGTGGGGCCAGGGGAGGGATGGCCATGTCGAGCCCTTGCTGGGTCATGTGGAGGTGACCAATGTTCCTCATAAAGATGCCAGTGATTGAGCTCCCTAGAGTGTGATGTCCAGGACACTTCCTCCGCAGGTCAATGGAGAAAAAGGATGTTTCAGAATCTTCTTCAGCCTGGAGGCTTCAGCTGGCTTCAGCTATCAGGTGGGAGGCAGTATGGCTGCTGTTTGTCACTCCCCCCGCCGCCCACAGCCCCTGCTCTGAGCCACGCCGTCCCTGGTGTCTCACAGGCCCTGCGTGGGAAAACAGGGGCAGCTGGTGTCTCCCCTGGCTGGGCTGCTGGCTGGTGAAGCCAAATTTCTGTTTCATACCATTTCCTTTCGGTTATGTGCTTGTCACAAAGTTGTATCCGTGGCTGCTGGGTTGTGTAGCCTGGGACTGTATTAATAAGAAGTAAATTGTAGAGCAATCGAGGTGATGATTGCAAGTCTAAGAAAGGTGGCTCTGGAGTCTGACAGAATTGTGGGCAAACCCCACCCCTACCCGCACTGGCTGAGCCTCCCTGCATGCTTGCCACTGGACAGGCCCTCAGAGACTCCGCACCCTTCCGTTCACAGCTTTCTCCTCCCTAACACCCCCTCTCCTGTTCGCACTCATCTCCTGTGCATGCTCCTCTCTTCTCTCTCGCTCCCCTCGGGCCACTCTGCCCTCCTGCCCACACCTGGCATGTGCCCCACCCAGAGTAACTCTGGTAAGGGGTCATAGGCTCCTGAGCGAACAGGGTTGGGGCCCAACGGCACCCCACTCCCTTCCCTTCATCTCCAGCCTCCAACCCGATCTCCAGGCAGGTGCCAGGCCTGGACATCAGGGACCAGACCTGCTGCCTAGCTGGTCAGCGCCGCTGCACCGGTATATTTGACGCGGACTCAGGACTTGGGGGCACCGTCCTCCCCCCAGGGAAAGCTGTGGCTGACTTGGCAACGCCCCTGGGGCTCCAAGGCTGGTGTCCATTTCTGCTCCTCTTGTTGCCTCTTTCAGGGGCTCCCCTCTTACCCTCCTCACCACAACACACACCCCAAACTCGCTGAAAGTAGAAGGGAGGTGTGGCCCATGAAAAAGCCCTGAAAGGGGGCGGGGCTAGGCCTGAGACGCTCCGAGGTAAACCCCGCCCCTGGGTCAGGACATCTCAGATCCCCTCCAGGAAGGCCCAGGGGAGCCAGACGGGAATCGTAGGCCGAGCGCCCCGCAGAGTCCGGGCACCCCCCGGCCTGATCCGCGCCCTGCCTGGTGGGGCCACCCCTTGGCTGGGGGAGGCT
>PVJD01008609.1:0-70842 GCA_004026545.1 Mormoops blainvillei
GTGCTTTAAGAAAATAAAATTGATATTTAATGCCAAAATTCTCTCTAAGGATTTTTGATAAAAATGGGGGAATCTTTATGTACATGAAACCAATGAAAATGATATGAAGTCATACATAAAGTTTTTATTTTTTTCTTTACAAATATTCCAAATATTCTGAAACAGTGATTGACTTATATTTATATATTTTAAACACTTAATGCTAATACTAACTCATCTAATTATCTTAATTCAATTGATTGCATTTTATCTCAAGTTTCCTGATTATAAAAGTAAGCTTCAGAGAGATTAAGTTACCTATCTGCCTGTCTGCAGTCCTATTTTATATAATGAATTGAATAATTACTTGAACAGCAACCTTTGACTTTTAGGTTACTATTTGTTTTGTTTATTTGTTTGTTGTAATTCACCAGTTACTTCTAGTTAATATCCTTGGTTTTGGCTACTAAATTATGTTATACCTAAATCTTAGCCGACAGTAAAATACTTTTCTACAAACTCTTAAACACCATGCATGGCTTAAACTGCAGTGGATATCTAAAATAATCATTAGCTCTGGTCATTGTTTATATTCTTTTTTTCTGCTCATCTTGCCTTTGGCTTTCTATGTTTCTTATTAATGCTGAATTAAGATAGTTGAGATGACTTAAATATTTTCCAAGATGCCTTCACTTATGCTTACTTCCCCCAAAATTTAAAAGACAGTATAGCCTATAGAGTGCAGCACAAGGATGCAGGTAGAAAACTATGCCTACTTCTTGAATTTTAGTAGTTTCGGCATCCTCCGTGAAGTGAGATGTCTGACAGATCAGAGGAATAGAGAATTACACACTTTCTACATCTTTTACATATCGGGATTTGGCAGCCCATTAAGTAATTATTCTACCAGGCAAGGCAATTTCCCTGCTGCTCAGTGACATTATTGAGTTCCCAAGGTTTGGCTTACTGTCGTTTGAGATGCCACAAATACAGAGTCGAATCTATACACCTGGAGTGCAGGGCAGGAAGGTGGAGTGGTCAAAGTGAGATTTATAAGTCTGTGAAATTTTTAAGTTCTGTAGATATTAACTGAGACTGTAGGTGAAAATCAAATAATTTAATGAATAAAAACACAGATGAACAGTGTGATAACGTGGGAAAACCTAACAAACCTTTGAGTCTCAGCATTTTATGAAAAGGAGGCTTATATTCAAAGGCACTGCCTCAAAACAGAAAATTTATAGAAGTGCCTTGTCAAAAAAAACAAGTGAAAATGGTGTTTTGAGAATTATAATGTACTGAATAGCCCCAAAATGATGAGCACCATCCATTTGTGTTTCACTAACAACATTTAGAAATTGACTAAATTTAGTCAATTTGCTTCTCAGGAAGCAAATGTCTGAGTGAGATGTCAACGAGTCCCGTTTAGGTCTCAGTATGTTAACAAGGCAAGATGTTAGGAAGTGTAACTTCTAAGAATTCTGATTAAAGAATAATCCCTAATGGTTATAATAATATTAAGGTTTTACTCTGAAATCATGTAGATAGTTTAAAAACATGTGAATCTAGGAGAAATAAAATGTGAGTTTGATTACATCTACTGGAAAATACAAAATATCTTTCAAGTACACATCAGTAAGAACTATGCTTCTGCAATAAATCATTTCTCAATAAAAAGAATAAGATCAAGAAATTTAAACAAATGAATCATAATCTTTCCTTAAGAGTTATTAAATGTGTCCTAATTCACTTATATGTTAAGACAAAAGCAGCACGTTACAACTTACTATGACCTCAAAAAAGATAATGTCTCCCAGAGCAATGTAGTTCATTCTAGTTAAATATGTGTGATTCTTGGACATAATAAAAAAAAAAAAACAACCTGTAAAATTAAGAGTTGGTTTTTGAACAGATCAACGAAGTGACAAACTTTTAGTCAGAGTAAGAAAAAAAAACCCAACTAAAATCAGAAATGAAAGAGGAGACATTGCAATTAATATGACAGTAATAAAAGAATAAGAAAATACTGTAAACAACTGAATGGCAGTTGAGAAAAATGGATAAATTTCTACAAACACACAACATATAAAGATTGAACCCTGCAGAAATGAGTAAGCCAGAATAGGTCAATAACTATCAAGAAAATTAAACCTCCCAACAAAGAAGAGCCCAGGACTCACCTGATAGTTTCACTGGAGAATTCTACCAAACATTTAGAGATATATTAACAGAATTCTCTTCAAACTATTCCAAAACACTAAAGAGGAAAACTTCCAAGCTCATTCTATGAGACCAACATTATCCTAATAACAAAACCAGATAAAAACATGATAAGGAAAGAAAACCATTGATTAAATATTGATTAAAAAAGCATCTCTGATAAAATACTAGCAAATAGAATTCAGCAGCACATTAAAAGTGTTACACCATGACCTAGTGGGATATATCCATGAAATGTAAGGATGATTCAACATATGAAAAACCCTAACTTTAACACAATAAAGGACAAAAACTCTATGGTCACTTCAATTAATGCAGGAAAGCTTTTTGACAAGATTCAGTATGCATTCATGATTAAAATCACTCCACAAATTAGGTACAGAGATAATGCACCTCAATGTAAGAAAGACCATATATAAAAATCCAACAGCTAACTTCATACTCAATGGTAAAACACTGAAAAACTTTTCCTCTAAAATCAGAACCAATACAAGGGAGACTACTATTGCCAGTTCTATTCAACTTTGTATTGGGAGTCCCAATCAGAGCAATTGGACAAGAAGAAAAAATGAAAGCATCCAAATTAGAAATGAAAAAGTAAAATCTCAGAAGACATGATCATATGTGTGTGTGTGTGTGTCACTAGAAGTCACACAAACACACACTCACATAACTGTAGAACTTATATATAAATTCAGTGAAGCTACAGGATACAAAATCAACACAGACACACACACACACAAACCCAGTCACACAAACACTAACAATAAACTTCAGTAGAGGAATTAAGGGAGCAATTCTATTTAAAATAGCATTTGGAGTATAAGGTCCTTAGAATAAATATAATCAAGGGGGTGAAAATTTTGTTTGCTGAAAACTGGAAAACATGGCTGAAAGAAGCTTAAAAAGAAAGTAAGAAAATACATTGAAAGGCATTCTTTGTTCTTTGACTGGAAGACTTAATATTGGGAAGATGTCAATAATACCCAAGGCAACTTACAGATTCAGTGCAATCACTATCAAAATCCCAATGGCATTTTTTTTTCCAGAAATTGAAAAAAATCATGTACATGGAATCTCAAGGGATCCCAAAGTGTCAAAACAGTTTTGAAAAAGAAGACCAAAGTTTGGGAACTCACATGTCATGATTTCAAAATATATTACAAAACTGAGCTTATCTTAACAGGTTGGTTCTGGTATAAAGAAAAATATATAGACCAGTAGACAAGAGTAGACAGTCCGGAAATAAATCCTCCAAGATATGATCAAATGATCTTCAATGATTGTGCAAAGGAAACTCAATAGGGAAAGAATAGTCTATTAAACTGATGGTGCTGGGAAAACTATATCTACATCGAAATAATAAATCTGTACTTTTCTTACAATGGATACAAAAATTAGCTCAAAATGGATTAAAACCTTAAATGTAAGATCTAAAACTAGAAGAAAACATAGGGAAAAAGCTTTATTATATTGAATTTTTCAATTTTTTTTCAGATATGACACTAACAGTAAAGGCAGCAAATGGAAAAATATAAAAATAGGACTATATCAAACAAAAACATTTGTGCACTAAGGGAAAACAATAATAGAGTGAGAAGTCAACTTATGAAATGAAAGAGAATGTTTCCAGATCAAATATCTCATAAGGTGTTAATATCCATAATATATAATGAGATCCTATAACTAAATACTAAAAATCAAATAACCTGATTAAAAAATGGAAAAATGAATTGAACAGACATTTCTCCAAACATGATATATGAATGGTTAACAAACATATGAAAAGATGCTCAATCTCATGAATCCCCAGTGAAATGTAAATACTAACCACAACGGTATATTACCTCATACATGTTAGGATGGTTTTTATAAAAAAAAACCCCAAAAAACAAAAAACACTAAATTTCAGGAGGGACGTGGAGAGGTTAGTGCACTTGTATACTGCTGGTGAAGTTGTAAAAAATGTGCTACCACAGTGGAAGACAGTATGATAGGTCCTCAAAAAATTAAAAAATTAAATTATGATGTGTTTCAGTAATCACACTTCTGTATATATACCCAAAAGAATTAAAAGCAGGATTTCGAGGAAACACCTGCACAATCATGTTTATAGCAACATTATCACAATAGCTAAGAGGTGGAAACAAACTAAATGTCCATTGACAGTTTGATAAACACAATGTCGTATATGCACACAGTGAAATAGTATGTAGCCTTAAAAAGGAAGGGATTTCTATCATATGCTACACCATGGTGAAATAAGAAGACATTATTCTAATTGAAATGAAACAGTCTTAAAAGATAAACACTGCATGATGTCACTTATATAAGATATCTAAAGTAGTCAAATTTATAGATGCAGAAAATGGAATGGTGGTTACCAAGGGCTGTGGGCGGTGGGGAAAGCTGCTGTTTAATCGGTATGGAGTTTTAGTTTTGCAAGATAAAATAGTTCTGGAAATCTATTTCACAACAATGTACATATACTTAATGCTACTTAACTTTATATTTAAAAATGGTTAAAATGGTGAGTGTTATATATGTGTTTTAACACAATAAAATAAATTAAATTTTTTTGTAATTCTCTTTTATTTTTTAGCAAATAATGAGATGAGGTATGGGGTTATGTGCATGAAAAGAAGAGGTCTCTAGCTCCCTTTCCTGTTTAAGTGACCCTAGAACATTTTCTTTCCTTGCAATTAATGCCATATTTCTAAATAACTTTGTGACATAATATTAGGAAAATACTCCCAATGCTGCTTTTTAAAGATAATTGTTTCATATTATATTCAGGAGTTTCTGAAATGTGGGTAGAAAAAAAATTAATTAACTGTCATGAAAAATGTTTCACATAAAAGCTGAGTTTCTGCCTGTGTTCGTCAACCTCTAAGATGCCCCTCAGTTGTTCCTGCTTCCCTATATTTACACCCTTCTGTATTCCCTTCCCAAATTCAAATTGTACCAGGTTTAGTCTATAGGGTCAATAGGATACAGCAGGAGTAATGGTATGTTCCTTCTGATAATTAGGTTATAAAGCAAACTGCAGCTTGATTGGTTGAAAAAATGGGAGAGGTGCTAAATTTTTTCTTCACTGACCTGCAGATCAAGAGGAGCCTTTAAGAAGTCTTTAAGAAGTTATACTTATGATATGATAACCAAGGAGCCTTGATCACCCCTAGACCTGATTTGAATGATGAGATTCTAGATTTAGAACATATTTGGTAACTGATGAGACAGGAAACTTCTGGGCACTTTTGAGAATGGGTGAGTGCATTCTGCATGTGGTAAGAACATGAAGCATGCAAGCCAGGTGGACAATACTAGTAGCCAGCCATTAAGATTGCCTCTGATCATCCCTGACTTCTGGTATTCAGATCCTTCTCTGACGATCTATGTGTCACTTTGGAGATAGGTCTCAGGAGAGACCTAAGCCAGACCACCAAATAAGTCACTCTAGGATTCCTGAACTTAAACGATCACATGACACAATAACTGTTTGCTGTTTAGAGTCGTTTATTTATTTTATTTCAGAGTAGTTTATTATAAAGCAACAGTCAAATAGACAATTCCCCTTCTTAATTTCCTTCTGTTTCCCAACTAAATTTTGGTTAACTCTGATGCCCACTTATATCTGTCGTCATAGTTATAGAAAAATGTTTAATGAAAACTATGCAATTTCAAAAATATAAAATCCCCCAAAATATGAAGTACACCAATAAGAAACTCCTCTCTTTGTAAATATTTCATTTTTTGAGGGAAAATAAAGTCTTGGGAAGAAATTAGAAACCTTTTTATTTTCCCTAAAGAAAAACAAACCAAAAAATGAAATCTCCCCTGGTTTCAGATATATTAAAATTTCAAAAAGAAGAAAAATCTTCTCCATTTCTAATTCTGCCCTGGAACTGATGATTTTCATTCAAAGTAACACAATCTTACATATTCCAACTCAAATCTCTCTTGTGTCCTATTTTTTCCCCCAAATTTTTCTACTATTGATAGGATAAACAAGAATATCACAGGCAAGTCTTTTACGCATACCATTTAGAAAGAACAAACAAATCCCACAACAACCACAATAACTTAAAGCCAAGGCATCTATGCTCTTAATCAATATCATTCCACAAGATAAAGCAGTACTTCTAACGGGTTATACATTTTATAACCTAGATCCACATTGCTTTTGCTGTACTTTCACTAGAGCATATAAACAGTATTATTCAAGAAAAGAACTTAGGCTAAGAACAAAAAGAACTACAAGAGCACAAGAGTAAGGCACTTTGTTTCAGTTTTGTGAGGAGGCAGACCATATGTTCTCTTATTTTTTTTCTTGACTTGTCCTTTTAAAGTTCCAGACAAAAGTCATTTAGAATGTAAGTAAGAGGACTTTTAACTAACTGGGGTAAATCTAGATGTAACCAGCCAAAAATTTCAGAGAATCAACGCTGTAGGGGGCTATTTCTCATCTAATATAGCGGTTTCTAATTTACAAATGACTTTTCTGTATATTGTAATGTGGGAACCAAGGCTCTTTCCTTATGTATTATATTTCCATCAACCCATGGAACCTCAGAGTCACAAGCGAAATGGAAAGATGGTGGTAAAGAAGGACAATTCATTTTTTTAATCTGTTGATACCAAGGATTATACTTCTTTGTAGTCATATAACCCCTTCTAGATGTCATCAAAGGCTGGGGAAAATATTCTTTACTTTTCAGCTGGGCAAATTTTTCTCAATGACAATCCCTAACAGTGGAAAGAGGAACAGACATGTTAGTGAATATCAGCTCATCTCAGTTTCTCTATGCTTCTCCTATTATAGTAAGTGGTGGCGTTTACTGAACCCATTTTGCAGCAGACATTATTTATCATACGTATTAACTAAATCTTCATGACAATTTTATTGAGTTTAGTATTATTTTCCTCTTATTATGTAGATGAATGAACTAAGGCATTGAGAAATTAATTTATGCAAAGCAACCTTCTAATAGATGAAAAATCTGCAAGTCAAAATCCTGCAGGCTTGTTCTGAAAGAAAAGCCTCTCTTGATGTCTAGTACATACAATTAAAACATGCAGTTCAAGTCTCTTTATACCACTGTCTTTCTAGATACCCAAGGTTGAATCAAGGACAACCTCTCCTCTCACATTTGCAAAACTACATGCATACGTATTCATAATGACAGACTCTCCAAAGTTGGCGGTATGCACCACCCACAATATTATCCTTCCACCTGGTTTTCATGACTAATTTGTTCTGCATTTGTAGCTGTGTATTATTGAGGCCCTCCTTCCTCTTCCCAAATGATAACAACTTAATAAAGTAGAAGAATTATTTTTCTCAGCTCATGTGATCAAAAGTTTGAAATCATGCTTTTATTTGTATAAAACCTTATGTCACCTTTTCCCAGTCCCTATTGCAATAAGTTAAGACATTTTATATAGTTCGGGGAATTTATCACTAAGTAATATTGATTTTCCTCAAATTACAATGAGTAGAATAAATACTAATAGATATCAAGAATTGTAAAACTAGTAAAAAACTTACCTGCATATAAATTAAAAATAATACTTTAAGGTCAATTTTGAAAACAGCAGTAGAGCTGAACTACGGTATATATCAACATTTTACCTTCTTTATTTCCTTCACAAATTGTCATTTATTCATATAAACCACAGAGATTTTTGTTTGTTGGCTTTTATCTTATTAAAAAAACCCTCAACTTTCTAAAGTTGATCTTCAAATGTATACTAAAGATTAATTAAAACCTGAATAAAAAACCTCTCATCAAAGACGTGCATTTTTTAAAACATTAAGTAGTCTAAAAGATTTTTGCAGCATCTTTTGAGTTATGCAATAATTAAGTCACAATGACCTTTTTTCTCTTTTATTTTATTTAAATAGCCCTTCAGATGGAATTTGGTATCATTGTCATAGTAATTTCCTGGCTTGGCTATTCAAATCTGGGAGGACAAAGCACATGACTAAAAGCCATGCCTTAAACATGCAAGTAAAATAACCTGTCAGCTGCCTAAATTATTTTCAAGTACTTCGGCACCTCTCTATGTAGAGAATGGTTATGGTTCCAAGGGTTTTCTGTAGATAGAACCATTTGTCAAACTGTAACAAAACTTTTTTCGATTTTATTAGAAAAGTTATGAAGCTGAACTACAGAAGTCACTTGCACTAATCTGTTGGTTAAAAAAAAAAAACCTAGGGAGAACAAATGCATTCATATCTCTGTACAAGTGTAAGCATATGTGCACGTTCAAGAGTGCATTTTAAGCACCATTAATGCCAATAAAGGACAGCACCACAGTCATTTTTCATGAGTGGTGGTTTCATTGATTCAGTCCCTCTGAATAACCCTCTCGAGCTCTAACTGTTCATGTGTCCCAGAAATAGCTCAGTATGTTCATTCATCATTTGAATGATAGGTGGTAAAATTTCCACTCTTTTGTCTTTTGCAGAACCAGAGTATTTTCATGGACTGTGCTTTTTAAGCTCATTAATAACAGTGATGTTGTATGGTTCACTCTAGTTCTTTCCATGGGCTGCTGCTCACATCATAGAAAGCCATCAAAGGCAGGAGGTAGAATATGGAAAAAGATGGGACCCCTGGTGGGTGGAGGTGATTGAGGCAACAACCAATCACTTCACATTATAGTTAAGAAACCAACAGATATATACAAATAGAAGATGGATTGACTTGTGGAAACAAATAGAATGACTAGCTCCTGCATTCTTCCATCTCTCTCTCTCTCTCTCTCTCTCTCTCTCTCTCTCTCTCTCTCTCTTTCTCTCCCCTACCCCTCTCTGTCTCTGTTTGAATACAGTGTAGCTACCATATTTTCTGTGGCACAGAAATCATTGCAGGTGGGACATTATTTTCAGCACTTCACATGAGATCACTGCAATATGCTCTATTTGGATTTCCCTTGGAAGACCTCCCGGAAGCCTCGGATAATGCAGAGTGCAGCTGCTGGGGATCGTTAGCATAAATAGATTTGGCATAGCTGGAGGCCTAAGGCTTGAAACTAAAAGCTGTATCTCAGTTCAACTGTTAGTTCAAAAGCTCTGAAATTAGAAATAAATAACATAATAAACTCTTCAAATATTTATACTGTACATTTTGCAGATAAAAGATTTTGTTCCTAAAGTAAAAAGTAGAATTCTTAGGGAAGGTGGAAATTGTGTGTAATGTTTTCAGCTAGATAGAACATTCTTTGAAATTGTGAGCTTTCCTGTCACGTTTGAGTGTGTGTATATGTGTGTGTGTGTCTTAGATTTGAGTAAAATATGAATAGAAACTGGCAAATAACAGTAGGTCAAGATAATTTTTAGGGAAAAGGATTTATTAATGTTATTTATAAATTACACTGCAATCAATAATGCTCATCTTTTTAAAAGTGTATTACCACAAAACACTCTTCTTTTAAATTTAGAGTTGTTTAAGCAGATCATGTGAAATCAGGTGGTTTTATAGTGAAAATAATATAATTTTTTATTTATTCATTTTTAGAGCAACAGAGATATAGAGAGGGGAAAGGAGAGAGAGAGGAAGAGAATGAGAGAGAGATAGAGAGCATTGTGTTGTTCTACTGTTTATGCATTAATTGGCTGATTTCTGAATGTGTCCTGACCTGGGATTGAACCCGAACCTACAACACCAAAATGTCAAGACAATGATCTAATCAAATGAGTTTCCAGCCAGGGCAAAAAATATTAAAAATTAAGTTTGGATATAAAATTCCTAAAGTCTTTAGTGCTATTGATTTATTTGCATTACTTTAAAATATTTAAATACTATTTAGTGCTAAGTGTCTGCTAGCACTAATGGCAAGAATTCGAAAGCACAGGGCAAAACAGAGTACACCAGTTTATCTTATCTGTGAAGTGACTGAGGTTAAGAAATTTTTTTCTAAGTCTCGATTGGAAACATTTACAATTATGTGCAGTAAAGAGTACTGAGGCCCTTAGATTGCCCGCAACAGCTGCACTCAAGGTCCTCTTGATTAAAGACTTGATTAAATTGTAATTTCAATAGTCTATCTGTTCCATTACATTGTGACTGTTTTTTAAGCAAGCATTACTGTTTTTGAGAATATATAATGGATCCCACTTATAATTAAAAATAAGAAAAAATAATTGGCAAAAATTCAAAATTGGGACTCTGCATTTATAAATCTAAGTACTAGTAGAAAACAAAGTCTCCAGAAATCTAAACTGAATTCATTTTGTCTTATTGAACAAAATTGTAATATTCCGGTTAAACTTATATGGGTTATAAATTGAGGGACAGACTAGCAATGAGAAGGATCAGTTATTAACCAAAAGATGTTTGATATTTGCATTATAATAAAACCCAGGATACCAGGTCTGATTCAACACCACCACCACTAAACAACAATATGAAACAAAGTAAAATTGATTCATATACTCATTGTAAGGATTGTCATAAAATACATACGTTGTTTTCATTAAAATGCTTTGGGGCATTTTAATGATTATTTTCCTTTCCTTAAGAACAGGACTTCACATGGCCCTTATTTAAAAGGATCTCACCATAATTCAATATACACTCAAAGGGCTATTAGTTAATCACTATTTTAATGTTGGCACTTCAAGAATTTATGAAAAAAAATTTATATTTAGTTAAAAATATAAATCTTTTTTATTTCTAATTCCTTAACTACTAAATTGTATCCTGACCAATTTAACCTAACATCAAAAAGTAAAATTTTGTTTTAAATTAAAACTTAAATATCTTAATTTTGGTTATAACAACATAAGCATTTCAATTTCATTTTTCCTTCAAATTTTACTAACATTTTATTCCGAAAAAGATGTTCTGATTAATATAACCCAACTATGTCTCATTTAATTATGTACTAAAACGTTCTTATGTGATATCATAAGGATAGATCTTTGTAAAATTGTGCTTTTCAAATATTTGTTTCTTTATTTTTATTGTTGACACTATTACAGATGTGCCCCGTGTGCCTACCTCTCCCCAGCCCCCGCCCCCACTTTTCTCTGACCATAACCTGAGTGTTTGTTTTTTGTGTCTATTGGTTATGCATATATGTTCTTTTACTAATCCCTTCACCTTCTTGAATCCAGTCTCTCTACCCCTCCCCTCTGACAGCCGTCCATCTGTTCCACGTATCCATGCCTCTGTTCCTATTTTGTTTGTCAGTTTATTTTTTCATTGTGTTTCTCGTATAAGTAAAATCATGAAGCATTTGTCTTTCACTGGCTGGCTCATCTCATTTAGCATAATAATATCCAGGTCCATCCATGCTGTCGCAAATGGTAAGAGTTCCTTCTTTTTTACTGCCACATAGTTTTTCCTAGTGTAAATGCACCCCGGCTTTTTCACCCACTCATTTATAATGGGCACTTGGGCTGCTTCCAAATGGGAGCCCCCTCCTGCACTGCTGGTGGGAATGCAGACTACTGCAGCCACTGTGGAAAACAGTATGGAGTTTTCTCAAAAAATGAAAAACGAAACTGTCTTTTGACTCAGAAATCCCACTTCTAAGAATACAAAAACATCTTAGGAATCCCAAAAGAATATATACATCCCTATGTTCATAGAAGCATTGTTTCTTTTATTAAAATAATAATATGAAGTATTATTTCGGGCCAAAGAAATATCTAAATTATAAGAACTTAAAAATAAATAATTACAATATTGAAATAAATTCATCCTGCAAAAATAATTGAAAGCTGTGAATAACCTTTTAAAATATTTTCATAAGACCTAGTCATGTGCATTGCTTTGAGGTTGATGATGGAGGTGAAACTGAACAACTGAGGACAATGTATTTCTCTATCAATCTCTCAAATAAAGAGACTTGTTTATTCATAAGTATTAAAATAATAGAAAATAAGAGAGAGGTAATTTGTATAAGGTTTGAAACAATTAGTTTCACAGAAGATCATATTATCTAGAATATTTTTAAAAGTAGTTAATAACTTTATGGGAATTCAATATCTTATTGTACAAAACACTTGTAGTTTAGTTTTATATGTGGAAATGTTTCATCCCTCTTTAACGAAATCAATTTCTAATAGATACAAGAAATTTTAAGCACAAGTCTATGTGAATTAGGTTTGGCACAAAAAATATTTTCTGAGAAAGCAGGGCTCTTAATGAAAATCAAAATTATGACTCCCAAGATTTTGTGTGGAACTCCTTGGTTGTGTATATTTACCAATGTAAGTAAGTAAGAAAAAATATTATGAATGTTGGTTTACAGGCAAAATCTAAAGATTATAAGAATCTTTGAAACTATTTTCCAACAAATACTTCATGAATAAATCAAGGTGCATTTTCTAGAATATTTGATTTTATTTTTTATCAGATTCCAATTTGAAACAACTCATGTGTACTTTTCCCAAGAGAGTAGACTTTCTGCAATCATCTCTGATTTTTCAGTAATTTGATTTTACTAATTTCACAAGCTGCAGCCATATGAAATCCCAAGGAAGCTGGTTTGGTTAAACTTCAACACCCGACAGCGCAAACGTCATCCCATACAGCACTGTGTGGTTTATACTGAAAGAGGTAGAACTGACAACAACCAAAATGCAAGGGGACAAGCTGTATGTGAGTTTTACTTGATGTACCAAAGGTAGATTTATAAACTTATTTAGTTACTCATTCCTAATCTAGCAGATTGGGCATATCACACACACACATGCCCATGCACATGTGTAATTACTTTTTAAGGGCAGTTCCGAAAAACAAAAGCTTATGTTGTGCTCTCTGATGAGAGGAATAATTGACTCTTTTATAGAATGCATATAAAATGAGCCCTCCTCAGCATACACAGTCATTAAGTATTTGTCTTCAATTAGTCAGGATAGTCTTGTGTACTTGATACGTGTGTCCATGTGAATCTTACCCTTGAATTCTATGTTTTCCTAGTTACTTTATTTGTGTCTTCATTCTCTCCTTGTTGTAAGATTTTGAGCAAATTGCCTTCCCTTCCTAATTTCTTATTACATACTATATGTAACAAAGACAGCACATATTAATAATACATTGAAGATTAAAATAAGTAAATGCTTTGAGGATGAAACATTTTAAAAAATATATTTTTGTGATTTCATTGGATAGAGGTTATCCTGAAAAATCTCTGGCCTCTTTGCCATCTTCCATTCTTTCCCAAGGGGGAGGGCTGGATTTCAAACTGGTAAGTTTTAGCTGGGGTGGTTTAACATTTACCTTCTTCTGGCTGTTCAGTAGCAATCTGCCTATAGATAATATATATATTCTGATTTGCTACTCTACATCATGTGTGTGTTATCAGGGAGGATTTTATTTGGAGGACTTCTGTAAAGAGGCTAAGTCAATATATTTTAGGACTTCAGAATAGAATAAATCAATGTAATCAATAATTTGCGTTATTTGTGGTTCTGCTATAGCCTGTTACATCTGATACTTTATGTCAAATAGGTACTTAACAAATATTTGAGATTTTGTTATAGAAAAAGCAGTTTCAAAGAATATTTACAATTATGGAATGCTCACATTAGTGGCTTGCCTATTAGAATAGGTAGATAATAATACAATTTTATATTAAACTGTATGTACATCTATCCTTGAGATTAAAGCATCATAGTGTCTAGATCACTATGGTTATATATGTTATTTTATGTACAGTTACAGAATTATAAATGTAAATAGTGCGCACAGCATTGTGAAGTGTTTCATGCACAGGTTGCAAAATATGGAAGTAATGAATTGAAAAAGTTAACTATTTGAAGTACCTTAATAGTAAACATAAAACCTATTTTAAAATAAATAACAGTGGTACCTATTATCAGGCATACAAAAATCAGAATATAATTAATAGATTTTAGCTAATTATATGTGCAATATCATTATACTTATGGTACTTTTTTCTCTTGTTTAATGATAAAGCTACAACAAAAAGATTATTGTTTAGAGTTGCAAATGAGAATAATGTTTTCAGCAATAGAAAAATACAATGTTAAAAAAGAAAAAAGAAACCAAAATAAAACAAATAAACCATGTTATAGATTAAGCTCTCTGCCAAAGAATGTAACTGTAATTCTCACTATATCCTTTAATGTACATATATTTTATTACTTTTTTAATACTTGAATGAACTAAAGTTCACAATCTCTATATAACTATTTATAGAGGTACAAAGTAGTATATTGGTATTTAAATACAGATTAGGATATTTTGAGAGCCATATTTTTAACATTTTATTTTATAATATTTAATTATTTATGCTATTACAGTTGTCCCAATTGTCCCCCTTTTGCTCCCCTCTATACAGCTCACTCCCCACTCCCACACTCATATTTTTGACACTACATAACTCTTGCCCATGGCATAGAGATGATTACTTAAATAAAAACTAATTGGAGTAATCTGGGCATTATAAAGTTCCTTATTTTTCATTCATGTAACAGATCAAAGATGTCTATGTTATAGAAGCATTTTACGAAAGTAACTAAAATCTCTGTTTCTTGTTGATTTAGAGGAGGAAACTTCACTGGGTCAGTTCAACAACTGCTTATTTTGATCACAAAACAAATGACTTACCCCCAAAGTGCTCCCTTTAACAGTTAGAAATCCATTATTAATTGATTTCCATTTTAAATGACTAGTTTTAAACTTCTGATATTTTATTTCAACATTTTAAATTATTGGCCAAAATTTCCACAGCCATGTGAGCAAAATTAACATCAACATTGGTAAACATATGATATAATGAGAACAGCACATCACCTTTGTATACTTTCTCCCCAAACATGTAACTCTAATCCAGTAATAAGGAAAACACCAAACACTAATTAATTGACAAGAAACAAAATACTTTATTAATACTTGCAATAGATTAAATTATGGTTTTCTTAATTTCATATTTTGAACCCCTAACCCTCAGTGTGACTATCTGTGGAGATAGAGTCTTTGGGAGGTAATTCAGGTTAAATGAGGTCATCAGGGTATGGCTCGGGCCCATTACGCTTTGGTCTTATACGACAAGAAAGAAGCCTCGCTCCCCATCATGTGAGGGCATGGTGAGAAAGCCATTGACTATAAGCCAGCAAGGGATTCCTCATCAGGGTTCACCCATGCTGGTACCCTGATATCAGACTTCCAGCTCACAGAACTGGGAGAAAAAATTTTCTGTTACTTAAGCTACAAAATATATCGTATTTTGTGGTGGCAGTCCTAGAAGCAATACATTACTTTTGGGTAGGGTCAAGGTTATGAAAAACAAACACAAAAAATGTCTGAGAAACTGTCACAGCTAAAAGGGACCTAAAGAAATCTGAGAACTATATGTAATGTGATATCCTGGATAGGACTTGGAGCAAAATGAAACATTAGGAAATCTGAATAAAATATGGATTTTAGTCAATAAAGATATCTATAGCTTTTCATCGATTGTGACAAATGTACAGTGTTAATGTGCAATAATAATAGAGGGAATCAGATATGCAGAATATAAAAACTTTCTTAATACTGTCACACTTTCAAACTATTTAAAATACAGTTTTATTATTAAAATGAATAAAATGACTTCATCTAATTTCTGTATAAATATGTGCTTATAAAGTAGAAAGCTGTTGAATTAAGCACTTCATAAACAGTTATTGAAGAAATCTCAGAAAAGTCACTGCAATGAGGCTGGAAATTAGAGGTGAATAATAATGTCTTTTGGAGATCTCACAGTGTAATGAAAAATAATTCCCATATTTTACTGCATAATACATTTTTATTACATGATTTCTAATTTAGCAATATTTCTAAATGTATTGTTTGACTAATGTATTTTACAATCCAATTAGAGAAGAAGGGGTGAATATATCTATTTAGTTGATTCATTTGTAAAATTGGAGGGTTTGGTGATAAGCACAAATAGATTTTCTAGCTGTAAATACTGTTTGCATGATTAAAGAACATCAAACAAAATAGTGTAATACAAATTGGTTCATATTTTCACTATTTTTTTAGAAGCCAGTAAGCTTAGTATAATGTAGCCTATCTATAGCAATCATAATCTTGTGTATAAGAAATCATCATAGAAATTATCTTTTTAATGTATTGTCCCATGTGTCAGAGTACAAGGAATCTTTCTGGTCCAAGGAAATAAAGTCATGAATTTTATGAACTTTATATATTTTCAACTAAAAAGTGGACTAGTTTCTCTCATATGCATTGCATTCACTAATACATACAAATAATTTAAATGTTACTACCTCTGAAGTACATTTTATATTTAATTATAATAAGTTTAGTATATTACATAACTTGCATAAATATTTATCACAAAATGTTTTAACCTCATGACCATAAAATCTTTAAAAAATAGCATTTAAGAGTTTGCTGGATATTTTTAATTATAGCTGGGATATGCATCATATAAGTTACCAAAACGCCCTGCAGCAAAGGGTCAGCTATGTTTTTTGTTTTTGTTTTCCTGCAAATTAATGTTATATATTTAGAAAAGAAATTTATAAGGAAAATATAATTTAGTAACATTTTGTAATGATCTCCTAGCTACTGTATCTCCATAAGTAATTCATATTTGTGAGCCAGGAACCTCTGGATTTAGAAATAAACATCCTTAAAGCCAACTATTGATAGAAACAACTTTAGAAGAACTGGTGGCCTCCTTCTTTGATCAAAGAGAAAAAGTAATAAGATTGTGTAGCTAACACCCTGAGGCACAGATCGGGGCCATTTTTCCAAGACTCAGGGTGGTAAAGATACCCTGTGTTTTATTTTTCAAAACATTCCCTTTGAATTGGAGTATTGGTACTATGGTTAACGATGTGAGAAGATCAAAATAATTTTCAAGCAGAAATACTGGAAAGTGGTTTTTGGATTTGAAAAGTCATCTATGTCTCAAAATATCAAATCAAACACTAACACTCTTCTCATGTAATATGAGGTCTGTCCAGAAAGTATCCATCCATATTAAATGAAAAATAAAGACATTTATTGAAGAAGATCTACAAGAAACATTGTACATAAGATAATGACATTTTAGTCCCCTTCAAAGTAGGCCACTTGGGGTCCCACACAGGCCTCCCAATTGCCATCAGCTGCCCTGTTGTATTTTCCTGAATCTTGTTGACAGTTTGATTATCTCTTCCCTTTCAAACGTGATCTTAGTGTTGGAAAAAGCCAGAAGTTACAGGGTGCCAACTCTGGGCTGAAGTGGGGGTGAGTCACCAGGGTGATTTCATATTTCACAAAAAAACTCTGCAAGAGACATGATGTAGAAGTGGGCTCATTGTCATGATGAAGCTGCCAATCGTCAGTTGCCCATATCTGCGTCTGAACTGCCTGAGTAGTTTCTGTGGAGGAGTGTTCATGCTGAATGCAAAATTTGATGCAGATTTATGGCACGACTTGCTCAGTCATTTTGAATGTGATGGCAACGCAGTACAGGTGCTCACTCAACAATGTCTACTGGCCCCACTGTCTATGACAGTGAAGTCACCATTGCTCATGCACGTGTATTCCAATTCACTCTCCTTGACTGTCAGGTTACATTGATGTCATGCAAACCATTCTCATTATATTAACAATGACTGGACTTTTTTAGACAGATATCATACACACACACACACACAAACACACACACACACACATGCACAAATCTTCCTAACATACCTGTTGTAAAATTTTTATACTTTTTTTTCAAGGGAGAGTGCAAATGCAGTCCACCACTATCACAAATTATGCAGTCAAGTTTCGTACATTTGGGGAAATCGCAGGGGTTAGCACATGCAGAATGCAATAGATAAGCCTCGACCTGGGAAAACCACCTTCATGGTCATGGTATCTCCCCTGCCTGGTGAGTATAACTTTTTATACTTTATATGCTACATATCATACAGGGTGGGGAAAAAGTAGGTTTACCTTTGTGAGTATGAAAAACAAAATTTATTTTTGTATTATTATTTATTACTTATTGTATTATTTTCCATTTGAACAACTGTAAAACTACTTTTGCCCCACCCTGTACATTACATATTATATATAAATAATAAATGGTATTTTATGTATAGATATACAAATTACATGTAATATATATTTTTCATATGTACTTATTTTATGTTTTATATATATTAATATATTATAAAATATATTAATATATATACTACATTTAATATATATAATTACATACCATTTACATAAATCGCTTTGTTGTCAGTGGAAATCAGGTTCTTCTATGGGATCATGAGGAAAGCATTCCAAGGGCCCATACATGAGACGTTGTGATGTGGCAAGGTTTATTCAGGTGAAAATCTGCCCCTGAGCTTCCAATTTCCTGTCTCTCTCTCCCACCATGTCTCTCCCAACTGTGTCCTCAACAAGGCTAAAATGATGGTCAGTATCCATAGTTTCTGTTTCATATAAAAGTTTGGTCATTTGGTCCTTAGGAACCCACACAGTCTTCTGAGAGCCCTGATGGCTGTTAGACTCACATGGTCTCACTCATGCTCATGGGAGAGTGCACCAATGCAAGGAACAAGTGCCAGTCACAGAGAGAGAGAAGGGGAGAGAGAGAGAGAGAGCTTCTTTGTTACTCTGGCATTATATTAGCTTAGGTTTAGGATGGAGAAAGTACTTTTTCAAAGTAACAAACTAACTTCCCAAGTTGTCATGGGCTTTTGATAGACTGACCCCTAGTTACACTAATAGGCCTCCCTGGTCAAGTATACCTCCCTGTTCTCACCCAAATGATCCAGTGCTGTAGGGAAAACAGTGCCATTGAAGATATTTCCTGTGCTCCTAGAATTAAGCCTCTATGTGGCAGTCCCCTGGAGTGTATAAATGAGTCTGTAAATACTGTACCTTCCTGGTTAAGCAAGCAGGTTTATGCTCCCCAGTTTATTTAGCTCAGTGTTTAACTCTGTTTGCTCCCTTTTCTTAATAATAATTAGCTAACTACATATGGTAACACTTTCATATACCTTTATATAGATATATTTATATCTCACAGTCTTTTTTAATTTTTTTATTTTTTACTTATTGTTGTTCAGTTATAGTTGTCCTGCCTTTTTCCCCATTGCTCACCTCTACCCCACTGCTCCCAACTCCCACAGTCAATTGCCTCCATTGTCCATGCCTATGAGTCTTCTATTCATGTACCTTTCAGGTTTGAAACATTAGACGAGAAGAAACTACCAGTGAGAAAAGGACTGTTATCTTCAGGTACAAATCTGCCTATAAAGAAGAGAGAAAAGATATTCACATGTATTACCTCTAAGAATGGCACCTTATTTGGACATAGGGTCTTTGCAGATGGAATAAAGTTAAGAAATTGTCAGTAGGGCTAGCCCTAATCTAATAATATTGGTGTCCTTATAGGAAAAGGAAAACACCATGTAAAGACAGAGACACACAAGGTACAAGTGACAACAGACACGTATATCAAAATGCTATAGCTGCATGCCAAGGAATGCCAGAGACTGTCTGGAAATTGCCATTAACTAGGAAGAGGTACAGAAGCATTCTCCTTTACAGACTTCAGAGGGAACATGGCCCTGCTGATACCTTGATTTGTATTTCTTGACCACAGAACTGTGAAACAATAACTTTCTGTTTTAAGCCATTCAGTTTGTAATACTTAGTTATGGCAACCATTCAAAAGCAATAACGTATTGATGAATCTTGATTAGAAAGATGGGATTTGATATCCTTATTGTTGCTTCATTCTCCTCTAGTGTTTTGTGTTTTTTTTTTCACTATTCATTGGATTAAAAGACAGAAACTGCTTCTTAGAATTGGAAACTATGACCCACTTCAAGACAAAGTTCTTCATTTTCAAGTGACTTTTTAGCAGATGCTATGCTTTGGGAAACAATGTATATATATATATATATACTATTTGGATTTTTGTCTGTTAGTGGGTTTACCAGTGACTCCCTATTATTGACTCAGTACTATTTATTTTCCAAGGTGGAGAACTAGTGAAAAGATTAATTAAAAGCACAACAATACAAAATGTTCCAAATTCCTAAGAGATTGGTGGAGTAATATATAGTGATATACAGTGTTAGTTATTTCCACAACATTTTTGCTTAATCTACTTGATACATTAAAGTGAAATATAAAATGAACAATAAATCTTTCTCTTCTGATCCCAGCTTGATTTAATTTGTAATCATGTAGTGCCTTTCAGGTTTTTTCCTTGTAGTCACATTCTTTAGATGAGGGACACTGCCATTCATTCCCAATCATCAGCTGTTAGTCTGGGGCCAGCAATGTTAGTAATTCAAAATATCTTAGTAAATGCTTGAATAAATCAGTGAATAAATGAAAAATAAACAGATTAACCTGTGTGCAATGAGGCTCAGTTATGATAATCCATCACATGAGAAAATATAGTGATGGTGCCCCTGTTAACAGAGAAACTGACAATGGAATGTGCTTAGGTAGATAGACCTTGCACTTTGTTTGACTTTTCAAAACACAAATCAACTGTTGCCGAAAATTAACTTCTAATTTTCAAAGTCATTTTATTAATTATCCAGGATCCATAAAATTTACTTCTTTTAACCCAATATGGTCTTCCACAGCTGCCGCCCTTATCCCATACTTTATTAGTTCCTAATAACAGACATTGGAGAGAAGTGCCAATAGTTTGCCCAGAATGTAGGCTGACATGTAACATCATCAAGATGGACCCAGAGGATAGAATAAGCATGTTCACATGTAGATTCAAGTTTCTCAGTTCCACTACCTGAAGGGCATGCCTCTATCGCCCCCACCCCCACCACCACCCAATCCCTTATTTTCACATGCCATCTTGGAAAGGAATAAGAGGTGGGAAAAGATATTTGAAGGACATACTCATTCAAGAGAAGATAAATTATAGAAGAAATCAACCAGAGGGATCCTTTGCCAGTGTTAAACCTTCTCAGATCCATGTTATCCAGCAAAATTAGCGTTCATGAAAAAAATTATTTTAAAAAAAGAAAAGAAAACCAATGTTTTCATTGTATATCTGCATAGTACAGTAAGTTGTCTAGTTTTCCTCCTGGGTTTTGATTCCCGAGCTTCTTCTAAGGGTTAACTGAACATATCATCTCTTCCTTCAATATCTTTCACTCTTTAGTACTCAGCACACTGACTCTATCACTCAATTGAAAATTTTCTTATTGTCATCACTTATGACCTTAATTCGGTAAACTCAGTAAATACTTATCAGTATCATCTTCCTTAAGTTTACCATAACTTTTGCCAGAGAAGGTTATACTTTTGTTCTCTTATTTATTTATTTTAATTTTTAATCCCTCAGTACATTGAGTCTTCTCTTTGTGCATATTTGCTCCACTATTCCCTACCTAAGTATGAACATCTCATATCTTAACCTCTTTTGTTCTACATTATATCTCTATGTAATTTCATTAATTCCCAGGGCTTTACATACTTCTCCTAACTAATTACTTACTGTTTATGGGCTGTACTTCTTCTCTGCGATCCAGATGTACATTTCACACCAATCATCATTTAACTTTTTCATTCATCTGGTTCACAGTACATAATATGCCACTAATAAACTCAATATGCTCAAATATAACTTGTTCAAATGAACCTCTTGATTTAGTCCCATCCACAGTTCAGCTCTTCCTATTATATTCTCTACATTAATAAATTATTCATCCTCCAGTCACTCAATCTGAAGTCATAAAAACAGTTTAACACTTACCGTTACTTAAACCACTTGATGAAATCTGTCATAAAGTTTTATAAATTATTACTCCTATATATATCTCAAAGCTGTCTGTTTCTCTCCAGCTCTTTGACAACCACACAAGTCACAGCCAACATCTGTCATATGGATTATTGAGTTTCCAAATTGGTCTTTCCTTCTCTACTATTTACTCTGGCAAGGAAAAAAATATCTTTCTCTGCACAGCAACCACAGTAATCCAAATTAATTTTTTACTCTCCTCTCTAATTAGAATAAAACCTAACTTCTGTAAATTCTGCATTTCTGTCCAGAAGTTCTGATATGATTTGATTGTTTCTTGATTCACCTGTTCCCTTGTCAGTCTGCCTTCTTTTTTATTCCATTGTACAATGAATGACCTCCAAAAACACTATTCCTTCTTCATGAAATAACAAGCCATGATTGTTAACCATATTTACTTTTTAAAAAAGTTTTTAAAAATGTGATACATACATACACAAAAGAGAATGCATCTCCTATCCATCATTCAGCTTAAAATAGAACCACTAAAACCCTTTGAAAATTTTCCCCAGCTTACATCCCTGGCTGTACCCTCTTTCCTATAGAAAACCACTATTATGTCAACAATTCTCTTGCAACTCTTCATATTCTTGCCACAAATTTACAAACCTTTAAAAATGTATTGCTTAAATTTGTCTATTTGTCTAGGTTTATCTTCTTTGATGGAGTCACATGAATATATTATCCTGTGATTTTTTTTTCATTTAATATCAGGGTTTTTGAAATTCATTTATTATATCAAATTGTCATTGATTTTCTTCATACACATCCTTCACTGAATAAAAAAAACTACAGTGAATTTTTATATTCTATTTTTGATACATTGCTGAATATTTCCTAGTATTTATTTATACATAGTATTATTAAAAATTTCTGTACAAGGATCCTGGTGCATGCAAATAAACAAGGATTTCTTTATGTTAAATACCTAGGGCAGAGTATCTCAATCCATGAAAAATGTATGTTAAAAACATGGGGGCTCTGGTCAGGTAATTCAGTTTGTTAGAGCATTGTCCTGATACACCGATGCTGCAGATTCTATCCCCCATCAGGGCACATACAAGAATCAACCAATGAATGCATAAATAAATGGAATAACAAATTGATGCTTCTCTCTCTCTCTGTCTGTCTCTCTCTCTCTGTTTCTCATCAATAAATAAATTAAAACATAAGGAACTAATAATAGACAATTAGCCTACAACATCTAATATTTTATACAGTTTAAACTTATATACAGGGTGGGTATTAAAGTATAAACCTACTTTGCCACACCCTGTATATTTCAACCTGAATAAATGTCAAAAAATTCTATGTAGTAGATATACTGATTATTTTCAGTTATTTTAGGACTCATCTTTCCTGGACCTTCTTTTTTTTCCATAAAATGTCACTATGATCAAATGTGTAATTATTTATCATTTTTGCATTTTCTTTAATAGTCTCCCAATCCCATTTTTTCTCATTAGTGCACAAAATGCTCAAGATATATATATGCATATTATTCCATTGTTTTTAGTTTTCATTAGTGCATATAATGATATTGACATTTTTGCTTCTAAGTGATGAAAATTTTTCTTACAAGCTTCTAGAATATTCTGATTTCTTTTAAGTGTCTTAAATTTCACTAAAATGTTTCTTGGTGAAGACTTTTCCTTCTTTCCCTTAGTAAGCATTTTATGGGCCCTTGTTTATTTCTGAAATATTTTTCTCTATTATTTCTTCAATTTTTTCTGTTTTGCTGTTATTTTTATTTTTCCTAACCTAGTAATTGGCCTTTCTATGTCTATTCTACTTAATACTTATATGTTTGTTTTTAAAATTCATTGATTCTTTTGTACATCCTCTGTGAAGTACTTAAATTCTGTTTGGTAGGGCTGCCATAAGAAATACCACAGACTGGTTGGATTAAGCATTAGAAATTTTTTTTTTTCTCTCTCTTCTGGAGGTTAGAAATCTAAGATCAATGTGTCCCCAGGAATTATTCCTTCAGAGGGCTCTCTCCTTGACTTGCAGACGGCTACCTTTGCACAGAGTCCTCACCTGGTTTTTCCTTTGTGTGTGCAGCCCTGGAGTCTCTTTGTGTGTTCAAATTCCTTCTCTCCTTTTCATTAAATTTATTTTAATTATAATTGACATACACATATTTTCTCTTTTAAATAAAGACCCAATATGGGAAGGGTCATCAAGGAACATGCATAAAGGACAAACGGACAGAGCCAAAGGGGATAGGTTCGAGGGTGGGAGGTGGGGTTGGTCAGGGCAGGGGGGAGTGTTGGGGAAAAAATGGAGACAACAGTATTTGAACAACAATATAAATAAATAAATAGATAAACAAACAAACAAATAAACAAAAACATCAGTCATATTAAATTAAGACCCAGACAAAAGCCTTTATTTCAACTTATTCACTTCTCCAAATATAGTCACATTTTGAGGTCCTGGGAACAGGCTTTCAAAGTACACGTTTCAGGGGGAACACAATGTAACCCAAACACAACTCATAACTTATTGATCAGATGTATGTTTTACTATTTATGTTATCTTTTAAAATTCCCCAATATTGCATTCTTTTCACATATGAATATCTATTTGTAAAATTATTGCCTAGTCTTGTTTGCCTTTTTGGATTTCTTATTATTTTAGTATATGACTGAATAAAAGATCAAGAAACATAAATGGATTTTGATTAATAAAAGTTCAGAATATACTACTTGAAGTCCCAGTACCCCTTCAATTCCCAGGATAAGCAGGTTTGGGCAGTGAGTTCTGAACTACTCTTTGGGGTTGGGAACGAAAAAGACATGGGGGTTTATGCCTGAGACTAGTCAATTGCCCAACTGTTTTCTGCAACTTTTGTACAAACCAAGATTTCTGAGTTATTTATCTAGAAAACTTCTGTTAATGCTGCTGTTTTTTGCAGTAAGGCATAGTCATTGATTTTCCCAAGCAAATGGAGTCTTTTAGTCTAATTTGTCCTCCAAGAATTCTTCCGTCTGCCTTCTGCCCCAGGTGGAATCAACATGTTTCATAGCCAACAAAAGACACACATCCCTTATATTGTTTTCTTGCAATTTTTGCAGCTGTTTTCAAAATCTTGGATTCTTCCCATGAAAGAGGGGATATTTCTTGAGGGTGACTGCAGCCTGGCTAATTCACAACCTTTACAGCAATTTTAAAATCTCAGTCTCATATTATTATTATTGTTGTTATAATTATTATGTTAATGTAGCATTTTAAATGTACTATAGTGCTTTCTCCCAACATGTATTCCAACATACTCTGAGCAAAGAAAATATAATCAGGCTAATAAGCTCACTACATTTTCCATGTGTCTAGTACTTATTAAGCTGTACATAATACATTATTTAATAAATGAATAATTTATTGAGCAAAACAAACCTCTTGGGACAGCATGTATTCATATTTACATAAAAATAAATGCTATATTTACATATTATATTATGCATTTTTCTCTAGCTACTGACTACAATCTGTTCTTGAAAGTGAGACAAAATCAAGCAGACATTGCTATTAGAAAATTGTTATATTCTTTTCATAAATATTATATAAACATTTAAATGTAAAATATTACATTAATTCACATACCCTCTCTGAATAGTGAGCCTATTAAAGTTGGGAGCTATACCTCATTCAACAAATGAATAAATTCACATCAAATATTTACTGTAAGTTCCTCATATGCCACATACATTTTTGATTGAGATGATTCTGACTTATTCCTGTATTTGATGAAAGCATGTTCTAGGAGGGTAGAGAACCATGAAAACTAAGACTCATAAATAATAAATGTTGAGAAATGAAGATTGCTTCAATGAAAACAAATTTAACTAGAGATAACAGAAATGCCTGTCTAAGTAGGTATTTGTTATAAAGATTTAACTGAATTTAAATGTTTAGCTGGCCACACTTCAGTCCAGAAAGAACCTATTTAAATATTTAGAAGCTCACTAAACATAAATCAAAAGTTAAACTCCAAAGGTATAAAGTTATAAACAGTAAGTGGTTCCCAAAACTCTCTTGTCTGTTTCAACCTAGAGAACATTTTGAGCTAGTTACCAGATTAAGTAGTTAGAGGACCCAAATAGTATATGGACAAGTGACATAAATGCAAATTCAAGCAAAGAAATAATTAACCACAAAATGTCCAACTTAAATAAGGGGGGTACAATGGAACTTCTCGAAAAATATTTTGAGAGAAGATTCTTTGGCAACATTTAATAATATGCAATTCATTTCTGTGTTTCAAAATTATAAGCATCCAGAATTAAGTATTTATGGGTTTTTTTAGGGCCTTAAGAAATAAGATTTATTGCAGATGCAAAATTACACAGTGTGTTACATAGTACAACACATTTAAATAGAAATCTATGCCTAATAGGAGATTGTTCTCTGTTCTTTTCTGGAATCAGGTTGTATTTGCCTTTTAAATAACTAGTATGTATGGACCAGAAAAGTGCACCATGAACTTCGACTCTGCCTTCACTCTGTTTGCGCTCTGAGGGGAAACTCTCACTAATGTCAGCAAATCATGATTGTGCTGCTTTATTTGAGGCTGAGCAGAGAGTGGGACCTTGTACGCACTTTTCCTACTCCTGAGAATATAAAAATCAACAGAAGACTGGAGAATAGTTTCTGTTAAGGAGACAATAATTAAATCATACAATATATAGCATGTTTGATGGATAGATGAGTTAAGAAGTAATTCAGGGTAAGGAGAAGGGGAGGGATGGGAAGATGCAGTGGTGACATGGTTATAAGAGAATTCTCTCTTAATGCCCTGTTGGATAGAGGTGTAAGTGCAGTGAAGAGGTGACACATTCTGTTGGGAATAATTCCAGCAGAGATAACAGCAAGGGAATTCCCCAAATCAGGGGAGTTTCTGATGTTTTGGGAAATAACAGAAAGTCTGGCAGAGTTGGAGAAAAATGATAAAGTAGAGAGAGCTACATGAAAATAGCAAGGTAACAAGGGGTTCATGTGTGTGTGTGTGTGTGTGTGTGTCAGGGGAAATCATATAGAAAGACGTAAGTCATCAGAAAACATCGTAAGAAAAGTCTGTGGGTTAGTGAGTAGAGAAGAGATGTTATTTTACATGTTAAAATGCAAAAGAACACAGGGAAAAATGACAATAACAAACCATTACCCTGAGAGCTGGAAGAAGAAGAGAGTATAGGTATGGGAAAGCATGTAGCTACAGGGATAGTCCAGGTGATAAATGACATTGGCTTTGACCAGGGCAGCAGGTAGAAGCAATCAGTAGTAAGCAGATCCTAGAGATATTTTAGAGAAAGGAAAAACAGGGTGAGCTGAAATGATAGTAAATAAGACCCAAAGTCTGAACAACAATAACAAATCTTCCTGTTCTCTAAGGACTACAGTGAAGTCAGGAAGAAGTGGACGCATCCAGACTGTAGGTGGGTAATCAACTAGTTATTGAATACATTAAGATCCAGACTTTTATTCAGATGAGTGTATCTTAAGAAGGTTGCCTCCTCTTCAAGAATTACTTCTTGATGTTCAGGAAAGAACTAAGGAGAAGAGACATAATAACACTTAACAACAAAGGAGAATATAAACTTTGTAGTAATACATTAACTAACTCTATAACATGTGCTGAAACCATACATTTAACAGTGTTCATTGTATTGTAGAAAAAGTAAGAATGTTTAAAGACTCACACATTTTCCTGGGCACAGAAACATCAAAACATTTTTGGTAACAAGTCTCCAAGATATTCCATATAATTCCCACATTTTGGTATTCATACCTTTATTTAGTCTCCTGTCATATATTGCATCAGGGTTAGTCTCAATGATCAACAGAATACAATCAAGTGATGGTATATCATGTCTGAGCCAGGTCCATGACATTATATACATCCCCACTCTCATTCTCTCTCTTTCTCTCCCCTCTCCAGAGAGCTCCCTTTGGCAAAAGACAGCTGATGCTATATTATGAGACCCTTGAACAGCCCCATAAGGAGGCACAGCAGCTGAGCAACTGAGGCCTCCTGAAAACAGTCAACAAAGAACTGTGGCCTCCAGCCAATAGAGACGTATATGAATCATCTAGGAAGCAGTTTCTTCAGCTGAAGCCAAGCCCTCAGAAACCTGCATTTCTGGTGGATATCTTGGTTGCAACTGCATGAGATTTTAAGTCAGAGTCATCTTGCTAAGCCACTCCTAAATTTCTGACCCACAGGAAGTGGGAGAAATCAGTGTTTAGTTTCTAGCCTGTTAAATTTTGGACTAATTTTTTTATGCAGCAATAATTAAATATGACACATTAAGATTGAGACCATCAGTATGAAGTTTGTAATAAAAACATCACAGGTAAGGCTGGCTTTGTAACTAAAGAGTGAATAGAAGCTGCAAGAACTTTGAAAAAGTGTTGGTGAAAGTGAAAATTCTTCAAAAGTGGTTTATAACAGTGTTGAGGAGGATTTTTTAAAGAAAACAATGACTTAAAATAGCAAAAGTAAATATCTTAGACATTCTATTGGAAATCAGACCTCTAAAGAGATTGAACAGAGAGCCCTAACTATAGCTAGAATCAGAGCCATCACTTTCATCTCTACCCAATCAATACAGTCAGTATCAATAACTAAGTATTTCATCCCCTACAGTGCCCAATTCCTACTCGTTATAAGCATTTGTCCAGGAGGAATTTTTTGGACTTCCTTGTACTACTGGTAAAATTTCAATACCACTCATCTGTTGAGGCAAGAAGGGGCTTGCTCTTAGCAGCTGATTGGTGTTTTAGCGTTAGGCAGGCCCCTACACTGGCGCTTTAAATTTACATTATTTCTTCCTGGTAGTTCTTATGAATATGAGGTAAAGAGTGTGAGGTGTGCAAAATCTGTCTTCTTACATCAATGAGAACATTTTGGAATTTTTGAGAAAAGGAAAAAAAAATATTTAAAACACCTTTTCTCCTAAATAGTCAGATTAGACAAATACATACAAAATTTATGAATAATGAATGTGTTCTTGCAATCAGCTACATTTTACAAACAAGATGGTAAGAAATCAGTGATAATTTAGAGATAGCATAAATAAAATAAAGAAGTTTTATGTGTATCCATTCCATACTTTTTCTCTCATATTCCAGGCATCTAGTTTTGTATGTTTTCCTTGTACTTTGAGAGTGGCGATAACTTTTCTTTCCTCTGCCTGTGCATTCTGTATCTGTGTCATTCCTGACATGATTTCTGGATTCATACATACTTTATTCAGGTGATGAATGCTGTGTTTCCCGTTTTGTTTTGGTGGTAGAGTCAATTTCTGCTTGGATTCTGTGATTTAAAGGGAATTCTATTTTATGCAATGTCGTGATACTTCTTAGCAACATCAATTTACTTTCAGCCATCTATAGCTCAGGGAAACTGGGATCAATAATAAATAGGATACAAAGGGTCAAAAGAGAAAGATGAGTAAATTTCATCACTAGGCTTCAAATTCCCACTTTCAATTTCTCATCAGTACTTTTACATTATCAAAAACTTTACTTAAATAAATACACATTTTATTCTACCAACTAAATCAATTTTTTTTTCATGATCCTTGAAGAAGAATTACAGTTTCTTTGGTATTACAACTTTTGTTCAGAAATGTTCTTCATCAGTGCAATTAGGTATGACCCATTGAGTCAAGAGACCTATATACTCAGTGGTATTAAATTATTGGTAAATATGGACTTTCGAATTCTTCGGTAGGTATTTCTGATAACAATGCAGATTGTGTGTGTGTGTGTTTACCAACTTGATGTGACCTCTTTTGGTTATATGTTTTCCAACATATAAAAAGGCATTTAAATCAATATTAAACTTATAAAGAGAAGTAATATTTTCAAACTGTGTTCAGTAAATATCTTGTTTCCCATTCACTTTACTTACAAAGGAAGGACACGAAAGAAAAGGAGATGGTATTCTAATAGTAGGTTTCTTGAATCTTGCAATTCAATTTCTTTCATCCAGGATATACTGGTTTGGAAGATATTATATGTAATTATTTATTTCTATTAGATATCTGTTCATACATTTGCTATTTTTTAATTTAACTCCAATATATATTAAAGGTTTAATTTAAATAGCATTTGTAGAATCTGCAGAAAACTTTAGAGTACTTTCAATGTTTTTATTTGGCTGAAAATATAATATTGTGGGGGTTTTTTCATATACTCACAAACCAGTGGGCTCAGAAATATTCAATTGAAACCGAGATGGAGAAATAAAAGAAAATGGGAAATATTTGCAGTAAAAATGTAGATGAGCAGACTTTTAAAAAGAGCAAATTAAATTGGAGATGTATGGCTAACGTGATGGGGTCCCAAGCTCTTCATTCTAGCTATTTGCATGGAAAAGTAATAGAGCATTAACACACTATTGTACAATCTGGTGTAATTGCGGCACCAATGTAACCCTCACAGGCCATGCCACGGATGTATTTGTATACAAAATAACTACAACCCTGGCATAACAAAGAAATAAAACTTTAAAGCTGGATTTTATGTGATAGGGAAGAGAAATCAAAGAAATTATGGAACTGAGGTAAGCTTTTTACTATCCTGTCTTCTTTCAGGAGCTGCCAGCTGTTACGCTCACACAAATAGATTAGTTGAAAAATACATTAAAATGTACCAATTGTGTCCTTACAGTAAAATTAATGACCAGTTCATCCACCATAAAAAAATAATTTTACAAAGGAAAAGCTGCATCATTAAAGTTATCATTTATGCAACCAAAATGTGCAGAGGAAAATGACAGCAGCTTTCTCAGAATGGTACTATATTCTACTAAAGTGCCTATCATTTAAGATGAAGAGCAGGAATGTGACTCCACTTTTTTAAAGAGGAAAAAAGGATGCTGCTTATTTCATTCATCTTGTTCTAAAGAGTAGAATTTTAATAGTCTTTAAAAATCTTAAGACAGGAAACATAGTACATTTTTGTTTTATTGCTTTTGCATGTGACATCAAAATTATGCATTAAAGGACAGTAATGATATAATAGACATAATAAATTAATTTTAAGACAAATGTGCACAATTACATTTAGGTAATTTAATTTATGAAGTATTAAAGTCCTTTTATACTTTTACAAACTTGTGAAGTCTCACACTGAGTTTGAAAAAACTAGACTTGAACCTACTATCAGATTCTGTAACTAATTGAGTCAGCGCTAGTGAACCACCACCAAGTCAATGTTTTCAGCAGGGAATACCTACGTATCATGAAGTATTGAAGTTTTATAGCCCATTTATTAGGAAACTTGAAGTAGAAAATGGGGGTAATATTTTGCTTCACATTGGTGCTCTACACACCAAAAGCAGTGAGAGTCATACCTACCAATCATTACATTAAGCCCCCTCGTAAGGTCAAGTGATTCCTCCATTAGGCTCAAAGACATGAAACCCTTTCTTATTTGTCTTCTAGTCTTTTCACTAAACACATATCGGAAGCATGAAACAGTGCTTTTATACGCCTATGCTTTCCTTTCAAATGGGAGGATGATGACATTTAAATTTATCCTGCATTTTACACAAGAAAAAGAAGTAGTTTCTAGTGAGAAGTAGATGAGTAATGAGAAATGTATTTGATTACAGATTTAAAGAAGAAAAGGTTATAATGTAAGAAATGATTACACTGTGATGTTCTATTTGTCTATTGATAATGTTTATTTATTTATACTCTAATTTATGCCATCCAGGGCAACCTCTGTCTAACAATAATATGATGAGATAGCTGTGCATGCACTGGATATACATTTCTTGGGAATATGCACTAAATAATACAGGTATTGTGGGTACAGAAGCAGGACTTAAGGCAACTTGATGCTTATAATAGGGAGGTGGCTGTGTGGTCTTATAGGAACATGTATCCCATTTGAAAAGTTGTGCTGCTGATGAACTATGACAAATTGATTCCTTGGTATATATTGAGACAAGTAGTGGTACACTTTATTTCTGTTACATTGTCTTTTTTATAAAAGGGATGTTAGAAAGCTTATAAAGCTCCATGCAATCAATACAGCATAAAATAGACACAGAAATATGTAAATGAAAAATTAAAAAGAGTACAAAGAAAGCAGAGGTCCATCTCTACGCAGCAATATACTTTTTAAATTTCTATTTTTTTTATGAAAGCATGTGGTGCCATTATATCTCAATAGTGTAGTGAGTAATCAAAGAAATAATAAAAATAAACTTGTTATTCATAAAGTTTGAACACAATATTTTTCATATGAAGTGCTGAATAAAAACACCAAAATGGACTAATGTCCAAGACCAGTTTCAAATGGCTATAACAATACAAATTGAAAGCAAAACAATGATGAGCCAGTGACTATAGAGGTGTGTAATACCGTGCTTCTGTTTATGATGGCTGATATAACCCAGTTTTAAGATAAAATGCATTTAAAAGGAAATAATTTATATTTGTAGATAATTATTCTCTCTCAACTCTTACCTCCTAGAAACTCCATAATATTTGACATTAGACTGTTCTAATTTATATTTCCTGGAAATACATATATTACAGAAAACTTTGTGGTGAAGACAAATAAGAGTTAAGGTTTTGCATCATATTTTGGTTACAAAAACATCATCCAAAACACTTCTAATATTAAACACTGGGTATATGTGAGTTATGCATACACTTAAGAAAGATTAATAAAAAAAGTAAGCTGTTTCTTTTTCGACATGCTTATTTCAGTTCAGGGCTTCGGGAGGCCAGAGTCTCTCCTGGCAGCTGAGGGCACAAGGCAGGAGCTAAACCTTGACAGGACATCCTTCCATTGCAGAGCCACTCATACCAACACCTGTACTCATCCAGACTGGGGCAATAACGACATACCACTTGAATGTGTACATCTTTGCAATCTGTCTGGAAAACAAACAAGAATACCTAAAAAAACCCCCACACAGACATATAGAGAATGTACCAATTCCACATTGACAGTGGCCTTGACCAGGGATCGTTTTTTGGGGGTGATTTTTTTTTTTTTGGTCTCATCATTTTATTTGAGAATCTGCTGTACAAGATTCATTTAGATCTGATCAAGATGGCAGCAAAGGTAAACATGGCTAGCCTCCTTGTACAACCACATCAATATTAAAACTAAACTCTAGAACAGTCATTCCTCAGAAGTGTCAGAAATCAAGTTGAATGGAAGTCTGACAACTACAGAATTAAAACAACCATGTCCATCCAGACTGGTAGGATGGGTGAAGACATGGAAAGAGCTGGTCCCACAACCACATACTGTGGATAAAAATTGGGGTTATATCTCAGGAGTGAGGAGTCCCAGCCCCACACCATGTCCCCCAGTCCAGGGTTCCAGTGCCAGGAAGATAAGTCCCCATATATTCTGGCTGCAAAATCCAATGAGAATTGAGTCAGTGGAAGAAACTTCTGGAGTCCCAAGCAGTTCTCCTTAAAGAACCCACACATAGACTTACTCAACCTCACCCTCTCTGAGTCCCAACACTAGGGTAGCAGTTTGATAAACACCAGTGGCATACATGGAGGAACTGAACTGTCTTGCATCAAGGTGAGAGCTGGGGCACAGTTTTCTTCCAGAAAGAAAGGCAGGCAGAGGCCATTGTCCCTTTCCCAAACCCTTCCCTTAGACAACCACAGAGCTGGCAGTCAAGTACATCTGAAACTCCATCAACCTGACTAACATTGTTTACCCCGCTCTGGAGATCACCTCAGACTTCATCCCACCCAATTTACAGCCCACTGAAACTGTTAACTGTGACTTCATATGAATGGTTGATCTTGGATTATGCTTCGCGACTTCCTAAATCTAATCAAACAAGCTTCAGATAGTCTCAGTGAGCCTCCGGACCCTGTACCTCTTTCTAAGTGGCCCCAGACTCAGTAATAATAGTAGCCATCCTAGATTCACAGCTTAGCTATGCCTGGGAATCTCTGAGACCAGCACAAGTAGCCACCATCTCAGATTGCTTTGTAGCTCATGTAGGGTTGCCTCAGCAGAACACAGGAGGGAGTTGACCTTGGCCTGCACCACCCAGGATATCCTATAGGCTGCACAGTGGACAGCTAAAGACTATATCTGAGCACCACTTCCCTGACCCTGCACAGATGATCCACCACAGAGGGTAGAGGTTGGTCATCAGTGGTCACAGCCAGCCCTTGCAGCTATCTGACCTGAGTAAATCCCTCCCATTGTCCTGCCAACAGCACTCAAGGCTCAACTACAAGAGGAGGGTGTACTCAGCCCACAGGAAGGGTACACATCAATTGTTCAGCTTGGGTGACAGGAGAGGGTGTGCCACTGGACCCTACAAGACACCTACTATATTAGGTCACTCTGCCAACCCACAGGGCCATAGCAACTCTACCTAATATATAGAAATAAACATAGGGGAGCTACCAAAATGAGGTGACAAAGAAACATGTCTCAAATGGAAGAACTGATCAAAACTCCAGAAAAATAACTAAACAAAATGGGGATAAGCAATCTATCATGTGCAGAGCTCAAAACACTGGTTTTGGTGTTTTGAAGAATGCTCAAGGACCTTAGTGAGGACCTTAACAGCATAAAAAAGATCCTATCAGGAATGAAAGATACACTAATTGAAATAAAGAACAATTCACGGAGAAACAATAGTAGAGTGGATGAAGCTGGGAATCAAATCAATGATCTGGATCATAAGGAAGTAAAAAACAACCAATCAGAACAAGAAGAAAAAAGAATTTAAAAAATTGAGGATAGTGTAAGCAGCTTCTGAGACAGCTTCAAGCACTCCAACAGTCACTTCATAGAGGTGCCAGAAAGGGAAAGAAAAGAGCAAGAGACTGGAAATCTACTTGAAAAAAAAAATGAAAGAAAACTTCCTTAATTTGGTAGAGAAAATGAACACGCAAATTCAAGAAGCACATAGAGTCCCAAACAAGATGGATGTAAAAAGGGCTGCTCCAAGACACATCATAATTAAAATGTCAAAGATTAAAGACAAAGAGAGAGTCTTAAAAGCCACAAGAGAAAAGCAATTAGTTACCTACAGGAGAGTTTCCATAAGACTGTCAGTTGCTTACTCAAAAGAAACTTTGCAGGCTAAAAGGGATTGGCAAGAAATATTCAAAGTCATGAAAAGCAGGAACCTACAGCCAAGATTGCAATACCTAGCTAAACTACTTGGAGTTGAAGAACAGGTAAAGGGCTTCCCAGATAAGAAAAAGAACTAAAGATGTTCATCATCACCAAACAATTTTTATATGAAATGCTAAAGTGACTTATTTAAGAAAAAGATCAAAGCTGAGCAAAAATTGGTAATAAATGCATATCTATAAACAATTAAATCTAAAAAACAAACTAAGCAAAGGATGATGGCGTGCATGGGAATGGGTGAAGAAGTGAGGGGATTCAGAAGTACGAATAGCTAGCTACAGAATGTCCATGGGGATATAACGTACGGTATAGGAAATGGAGTAAACAAAGTTACGCACATGGCCCGTGGACATGAGCAATGTGGAGATTGCCTGAGGGAGCGGGGAGTGCTGGGTGGAGGGGAGCAAAGCGGGAAGAGTTGGGACAGCTCCAATATCATAATCATAAGAATATAATTTAAAATAAATAAATAATAAAAAAATATTCTAGAGCCTTTACCTAAATTGCTTGTGTTTAGTTTTACTTACTTTATCATCCACTTTCTTTTTGTTTTTTGTCTGTTTACATATACCTATCCATTTATATGTATGAGGGTTAGTGTGCAACTATTTTTTTCCTAAGCCATTTGAGAATAATTTGGAAATGTCATGTGCGTTTACTCCTAAATACTGCAGTGTGTTTAACTTAAGAACAGGATTATTCCCTTACATATGTACATTACAGTTTTAAACTTAGGATATGTAACGTAAAATACTATTATCAAGCCTTTAAGGCGTATGCAAATTTCAACAATTTGTCAAAAAGTCACTTGTAGTTATTTCCCTCAGACACAATCGAAGCATATTTAGTTGTCGAATCTTTCTAGTTTCCCTACATTTCAAATAACTGATATTTTAAAATATATAAGAAATTATTAAGTGATGCCTCTTAAAGGTTTTTACATTTTCACCTGCTAGACTATTTTTAGTTATATAAACATTTTAGGAGAACATTATATTTGTTAAACATGTTGGAAAAAAACTTTCAAAAATCCTTGAACTTGCATTGATAACAAAGGCTTACGAATGCTGCACAGTACTCAGTAAATAAACACCTTTGTTTTTCACAAGATTCAGATTCCACTAATAGTCTTTACATAACTTCAAGTGGCAGATGCGAAACCAAGTAATCTCAAATGCACTGGCCCCTTTAATTGGGTCAGCGATTCTTTGTATCTTCCCCATTTAGTATAGGCAAACTGGTAGGCAATAAGGATAACAAATGCTGACTTCAGCTGGGCATAGTTAATACTGTTGAAACTGGAATTCGAACCCAGTTTCAGAATTCTGCTTAAACACTTTAATATAAAATACATGAAAGTACACGCAGATTAATTTACAGAAGGGAGGGGTTATACCAGTCTTGGATATGAGAAATAAATGAGAATTTAGGCTTTGAATGTAGATGTGCATAACCGTATATAAACAACAATGCTCATCCAAAGTAACAGTTTTGAATGTGATAGATACATCCCATTCCTAAATTAGACTTATGCTGACTTTAATAATCACATAAGTAGGTCTCATCAGGAACAAGTTCATTATTCATGGCTGAGAGTCAGCAGTAATGTCTACTTCTAGAGAAATCATGTTTATGTTGGTTTGGATGTTACTATGCAAATTTGGGATAATTTTGTTCTTTTCTGCAGGTGTATTAGTTATTTTATTGCTGCAAAAGAAATTACGACAACTTTGGTGGCTTCAAACAGCACCCACTTAATAGTACACAGTTCTGTACATCCAATGTGTGTGGGTTCAACGGGCTTCTATGTTCAGGGTATCCCCAAGACTAAAGGAAGGTACTAACCAGGCTAAACTTTTGTCAAGAAGCTTTACAATAGACTCCACTTCCTAGCTCATTCAGGCTGAAGGCAGAATCTAGTCTGTGCAGCTTTAAGGGTTGAGGTTCCACTTTCCTTGTCAGAGGTCAGCCAGGCATTGCTCCTATAGTAGCCCCCCCTGTATTCTTTCTCACATGGCCCATTTAGTCCTCAAAGCCAACAACTGTGTGTTTAGTCTCACACATCCAGTCTCTCTCAATTCTCCCTCTGCTATGGGTGGAAGAAAATATTTGGCTGTTAAAAAGCTCATGTAATTACATTAGGCCAAGGGTAATTACTCCAATTGAAAGGTCAACTGATTATAAACTTAATTACACTTGCCACATCCCTGAGGTGATGTAAAGTAACATATTCATGAGAATGATATTAATTATATTAACATTCCAGGGATTATGCTGAAAACTTTGGTGGGGGCACTTTTAGAATTCTGCCTGCCTCATAGGACATCTTGTTTATAACCTCTTTCATCAATGGGCACTAACACTTTGAGAATGAAGCTGCATATTTGGAATGACTGTCTTTGCAATCTGAACATTTAAGGCTTTTTTTCCAGTTAAGATTTCCACTAGACTTCACTATATTATTTGATACTCTCTTGATAAACTAATTAACATACTTTTGGTTTTCACAAAACCTATTTTTTCTAATTTAATTATACCTCCTTGACTATATATGGGTTCAGTTTTCTTTGTTATTTCTTTGCACGTATTTTTTTTGTGGGGGTTTTGTTGGTTTTGTTTGTTTGTTTGTTTGTTTTTGTTTTTCCCGTACTAGTCTTGAAATGTCCACCAAACCTCTGGAATACAATCTTTCCTCATAGTGTATTTTCTTACTGTTGAATATTTGCTCTCATGGATTCCATTACCATACTTTAACATATATTTCTAATACTGATTTCTGTCTTTTTATGTGGTCATTGGCTTGTGTTTGAAAGAACTTGTTACACTCTTCCATCTCAGACATCCAAACAAAACTTTTTCTTTTCTCCCAGCATCTTTCAGTTAAAAAAATCAGAACATACACAGGTATCCAAGCCAGAAATTTCACATGTAGTATTTTGCTTTTTATCTTTCTCTTTCCTATTCATTTTTAAAAGATTTTATTTATTTATTTTTAGAGAGAGAGGAAGGGAGAGAGAAAGAGAGGGAGAGAAACATCAATGTGTGGTTGCCTCTCACTCGCCCCCTACTGGGGACCTGGCCCACAGCCCAAGCATGTGCCCTGATTGGGAATTGAACCAGCGATCCTTTGGTTCACTGGCAGGCACTCACTCCAGTGAACCATACCAGCTAGGTCTCTTTCCTTTTCATTTCAACAACAAAAAACAAAACAAACAAACAAAAAAAAACACTTCTAAATAAGTATCTTGTTTATTGCTAATATCAGAAATTACATTATGATGTATTTCTCATACACTTAAATTATTCATGAAATTTTCTTACCTAATTTTCTAGGCCCCACTATGTTAACTTAATACTCCATGAACTCTAGTGATTTTAGAGTTGTTGAAAAGTCAATACATCTGTATTAACAAACAAATGAGTATCTAAAATATTATATTCTTCTAAGATAATGGTAAATAGCCTCTTAGTATTGAAGAAAATGTACAAAGAGAAAGGGAACTAAATTTGCCCTTACCTTGATTGAATAAGCTCTCCATAGCAAATTTAAAAAGATCAAATAGTAAAATTTTAATTGTGAAATATCTGAGGGTTGCCCCCAGTTTTTTATGATATATGTATAAAACAGTAAATGGTACTTAAAACTTTATTTTTCATTTTAGATTGTATCAAAGTTGGTAAGGTAGATTCTAGGTTTGTATAAAGATAAATTACTGGAGCAGCATTTTGCTAATGTTGGTAGCTGACAACTCAAAGTTGAAATCCTCTCCAGGAAATTCCCTTAGTCGAAGCCAACAGCTTTTGCCTAATTCTGGGCAACCGCTTCTGTCCAGTGACTAAAGGATGAGCAGTCACAGAAGCCCAGCACATCCTCCTCAAAGCACAATGATCCTGAAGGGTCATCCAACTCTAGAGTCCCCGTGGCCAGCTGTGGCCTTGGTTGCAAACCAACACTGCTTTACAATTTAACAACTCCCACTCACCAGCCCAACTCTTTCACTATTTCATAAGTATTAAGAAACTTTTGCTACTATTTTGATGATGCATTAAATGTTTTAAAATTTTTTAAATAATATACTAGGGCTTTTCTTGACTACCTCAGGATACCTACCTGAAAAAAAAATGTATTTCAATATTACCTGCTGATTTAGTTACTTCTATTCAATTCTCATAATCCTCACTCAGAACAGTGCTCCCAAATTATTTTAAACAGGGTTATGTAATTTATGGGTTTTTATTTTATCACATTTATTTTATTTTATTTTACTTTTTTATCATTTTCTTCACCATTTATCCTCCCTATAATGTCTTCCACCTCCACACGCCACTTTTCCGCCCACACCCCTATTACCACACTACTACCGCTAATTACTACTATTACTACTGTTGCCACACTGTTGTCTGTGTTCGTGAGTTCTTTCTATTTTTTTTTTCTTTTTTGCTCAATCCCTTCACTCCCTGAGCCACCCCCACCTAGAACTGTCAGCTGGCTCCCCATTTAGACTCATCAATAATTTATGGTTTTATTTTAGAAAATATTTTGACCCAAAACATGTCTATGTTATGCATCATTTAAAATAATGGTAACCAAGACCATGTTCTGTTCTCCATCTCCAAGATTTCAGTTTATGATGTCTTTCTCTGAAGAATGGATTCCCTAATGCAAGCTATTTAACAGAATCACCATCTGCCTGCCCTAAGGTTTGACATCTAGAGAAAGGCAGAGTCTACCGAGAAAATTTTCACATGTATTTCAGTTGAAAAGATAAGACTTTCTAACCTCTTGCTGTCCTTTGAGCTTGGGGAAAAGGAGTACCACTCAATAGTGCTGGCTAAAGATACAGTTGGCTAATTCTGACCTCCTGGATTCTGGCCAGCAGCGGTCCAATCTGTGCTCTGCCACCAAGGGGCTTAAAAAGTTCAGGCATGGTCTCTGGTATCGCCAGTTCCACCCTAATTACCTCAAGCTTCAATAATCCATTCCTAATTATCTCAAGGTTTTTTCCTACCAGGATAAGTGTGGTTGCATTTCCTCTAGCAAATATGTAGAATTTATTCATGACTGATAGCTTTTTTAATGAATGTTTTAGGTTCCAATATTTATTAATTCAGCAAGTAAATTGTCAATATTATGTTTTTTTTTAAATGAAGCACAATCTGAAAATCCTCTATTTAAGAAAAATAATAGTAGTATGGTGCAGTTAGCAAGTGATTTTTGGAACTTTATGTTTAGTTATTAAATAAGACTGAAAGGAAGATATAATTATCTCCAATTTTATCAAGTTTATAATTTTTATTTACATTTTTTTAACTACAACAATCCCCTAAAATTCTCTGTGGTAACTATTTTAAATAAGAAAATAAACTAAATGTTTTAATTTATATTTCTTTAGTTTTGAAGGTAATGGACCACTTGAAAGAGTTAGATAACTGGAGGGGACTCATGCATGTACACAGACATCAGGTTACTGTTTAATATGTTAAAGAAAGAAAAGTATATTTGCTTTCATCATCATTATTTTATTGAAAACACTTCTGGTAACTCATATTCTTGAGAACTTCTCTTTCTTAAAGTATTTTCACAATTTTTATCTCTTAGATTTCCCTCAAAAATATGCACTATTTCTTCACAAGGCAGAAACCATTAAAATCTGAATTTTCCTATTTTTTTTTTCTGGTAGCAGCATTGAAAATGTACTTACTCTTATCCAACCTCCTCATGTGACCAACACCATCACTGAGTTATGTTATGACAAGAAGAATGATAGTAGAATCCCATATTAGTTACTGAATCTCTTACTTTGGAGTAATTAGGCTATCATATTATGATATCTGAGTTTATTATTTTAATCTGAATATACTAATGCCTTATCTGGTACACTAGTAGAGACAACAGGAAGTTGTTGTTGTCTGTTTAGTTAGAACAGGATAACGTTTTGGTTCTTTTGTTTTCTGAACAAAAGCTCATGCTCATATATTACAAAGAATTTTCCAGGAAACGGACTTGGAGGCAGAAGTTTGCACGTAAGAATTTTACTGAGGAGTGTCCTCACTAATAACACCATAGAAGCATGAAGGACTTTAGATTGGGCAGAGGGAGGATTTGAATTTCGGTGATGTCTCGGTGGAGGCCTGGGTCAATCTCCTGTATAGCTCTTCTGGGATGGCCCTTCAGAACATTCCTCCTCCGTGGAAGGGGGTCAGGCATTTACGCCATCACTCCAACCTGTGATTTGATACTGAATTCTCCACAGAGAGAGTGTTTCTTTGGGCAAGGCAACTTTCTTTGACTGAGAAGAATTCATGAAGTGGAACACAGTAGGAAGATACCAGTTACCAAAACATTCAATGGCTAGGCAAGTAAGAGCTTCAGAGTTGAAGGATAAATTTTGGTAACACCCCAGGGCAGTCATTCCAGTTCACCTTTTGTTCTCTTCAGGTCCACATACATTACATAATAAATTATAGAAACTCTTCCTCTATCATTCACATCGTTCAACATTCCTGGGATAATTTCCAACAGGAAGTTTAGTGGGATAGGCTTCAACGTTATCACTGTAGCTGGTCTTGAAGCTTCACTGGAAATCAGTTGTCTCTTCTCTTTTACCAATTCTAGATTTCATTCACTTTTAACAAGCATCTTCACTGTCTTATGTATTTACCTGGTATGTTGACCCAGAAACTCTTCCCAGTGGGATCTAAGCTTCTGGCCATCATGCCCCTCTGCCTTCTGCACTTATGCATTAACATCAAATTGAGGATATACCAATGGATATCCCAGAGGATCATGTGGTTGTCAAGCATATTACTTTCTGTCCTTGCTGCCTAATGACATCCCTACCTCCTCTGATGATCAAGATCAATTATTCCTGCTGAAATAATGACACATTTAATTGACTTTTAGCTTAAAGTTTAAAAAGACTCTTGCTGCATACCCTGGTGGAAGCCTTCTCCCTCAGGAAACTCAGATCGCAAGCTAAAGAGGAGAAATAAGCAAAAGTCCTGTAAACCAGTCAATAAAAATAAGAGGAAGCAGGTTCAATTTTGCTTCCCAACCTCAGTTCTCAAATCCATTTTTCTACTTTAGGGGGCCACAGTACCATATCAGTGTTGATGACTTAAATAATAATTGTATCTTGGAGGATTGCGCTCTACCCTAGCAAGGGATTATCTGCAAGCTGGCGCCTTAATAGCACTTTCCATATGCCGATACCTTTACATTGCTCTCATTGGCCAGCAGCATCTGGTGGTGTGTGTGTGTGCCTGTGTACGAATGTGTACGACAGGATCAGTTGATTCTGTGATAAACTGCTGCTGATACACTGCTTTACTCTAAAGCAGGATTTGAGGCAATGCTAGCCTGATATCAGTTAATAAATCCTCAAACGAGAGTGCAGACCAGGTGCTGTGAGCAGAAACTCTACCTGGAGTGACTTTTGATTCTCTTCAGGAAGAATTATTTCTTTTTCTAGTGTGGGTGGTGTCCATTGTAATTATTTGCCATCTAGAGGCCAGATGATTTCTTCATGCATGGTGCCATATCAGGGGTTCAGTATCGGACTGTTGTGCTTGCAGTAGCAGCTAAGTTGGCCTTTGTTAGGTGGGGTCTGTGTAATTGGGCCTCCATTCATAGACTCCATACCTGCCACCTTGGTTTACCCATTTATGTTCCCATTATTCCAGCACTCACGTGGTCCATGACAGCGGTTGCTTCATGACAATGTCTGACATCTGCCTGATGTTATTCTAAGTCGTTGTTTAGTGCATTGTCAATATTGCATGCCTTTTGCTGGGCATCATTATATGCTACAAATATCATATAGTATACCTATTCCCATAGATCCATTGACATACATTCCCTGACATCTTTTCCCTCAATCTCTTGATCTCATTTTGGTATTTGTTTATTGGTTGGTTTTGTTTTGTTTTCAGGCTCCTGACAAAACTGCTAAGCCATCTCCAACTGCCCATGAGTCTGTATTTATTCTTTTACTGGACTGTTTCTTTCCAAATAAAGTGAATGACCAAAGCTTTGCCTATTGGGATAATTCCTCTTTCCTTTAACTTTCAGGGCTATGCCTGAGTGGAGCTCTAATGAGCAGCATTAAGCTTTTATTGGCTTGCAACCAAATAGTGAGTCTAATCAACCAAAAGTTTGAGAGAGAAATGACCAAAACTCAGTCTGAGGAAATGAAAACTCTGAGTAAACTTAGCAGTAAAGGAAAGTTAATGTGAAATTAAAGTCTCGTCCAAAGCATAAATGACCCCTGCCCCCCAAAAACAGCAAAAACAGAAGACCAACCAGATAGCTTCACTGATAAGTTTTATCAAATATTGTCAAAGCAAGTTTTTCATTTGATTATTATTGGAAATAAAACTAAGATTATGAATTACTGGCTTGGTTTGGGCTAAGTTAGAAAAATTTTGTTTCTTCTCCACTAAACTCAGGTGAAAGTGAATTTCTATTTAATATTGTATATTTGTATTATAGTGACCACAGAGCAATCTAGAACTGACACAACTGAAAAAATTTATTTTTCCACACTATAATATTAAATGATAAAAAGTAACTGCCACATTTTTAGCATTGAACTTGTAATGATAATTCATGATTTTTGCTAAAGTTTTAGGTTTATATTTGAATGCCATACAAAGAAGCTGCTACTAATTCCAGACATTATTGTTCTTATATTTTTCTAAAAAGTTAGTTTAAGTAAGAGTTTGTGGGCAAATGTTATTATGTTGGAATTGCGCAAACATAATTAGGTGTAGTATATTGAGATCATCAAGAGTCCTCTTTGTTCTTTTAACTTACATTTTTCTCTGGCACATTGGCAATGTAACCACTCAGAGATGAGACGAATATCAAGAAAGAACACTTACAGAATCCCTACATGCTAGCAAAGGTCAGATAATACATTGAGCTATGTTCCAGATTAAATATAGGTTCCCCCTCTTTGTTAAAGTGTCATGAAAATATTTAAGTCAATGTGAAATTTCCTCCCATAGTTTGCAATATACCAATTAAATTAAAATACAAAATTTCCTATCTTCCAGTCTGCATTTTTCCTACAATCTGCAGAATGAACTCAGTCATTCACCCATGAGGAAAGGCACCTCTAGGTTCCTTCTTTGAGGACTACAGTTTTGACAATCAAAGCTTCTTCAAGAACTCTGAGACTAAATAGATTTGGATGGATTTGCTGAAATGCTATAAATTAAATCTTCTCATGTCCCAGTTTTATCCAGTTTCAAACAATAAATAGAACAACTAAGAATAGCACCTTATTAGAAAAAATTTCAATCCTAGTTGCTAATATAGTATATTCATCTCTCTTTGCCATTACCAGTCATATATACTGTTTCTATGCATGTGTACATGTGTGTATAGAGTATGTGTATATGTGTGTATATATTTCCATATATATACTCTCCATATCATTTTCATGTCTTTGTCATTTGGTCCTGTGTACAAAACCCGTGTATTCAAAAAATAATCGAGAGGAGATAAATTTACCATTTCGAATTTGTAAAAGGATGCTGAAAAGATGAAAAGAGGGCTAAAAGGTTTTTTGTCTGATATTGCATGTCAGCTATGGGCAGTGTTTCAAGAGAAGTTAATGAGAGCTCTCCAGCATAAAGGCTTTTAACTTGCGATGAAAAGAAATGTAGGGAGTGTTTAGTGACATCAGTGAAAAATGACAGCGTTAGCAGCTTTGAGAACTTGTCTCTCCACAGAAACCGTGACCCCCCTACCCCACCAGCAGAAAAAAGTGAGCAAAAACTAGTCGGAACCAACTTTGTCAGAACTTCAGAAAATAGTCAAAGCTGATAGCAACAAAGCAAGCACTGACCCCAGAATTAGTTGGCTTAAAAATCTTAGGAAGGCTTAACAGCATATTCTGCTCCCATCCTGCTTCCAGCTTGGCAGCCGTGTGAAGACAGCCGCGCACGATCCCCTGTGTGGGACCCTGGGTGTCCAGCTCCAGAGACAGCAGAGCAGACCTTGCCCTGTAAGAACTGAATCTGTTGGTTTTGACCAGTTAGGGGGCTGCCTGAAGGACTGAAGCAAGGATTTGCATTTATTTCATCTAGCTTTTAAGTCTCTCAGGGTAGAACCATAGCTAGGCACAGGGAATTCTTCAAAAACTATGAAAGGCGAAATAACCTGCTGCTGCCTGGGGCAAAGATTACCACTGAGACAAACAATCAATGTGATGAAAACCTGGGAGGAAAAACTGGGAGAAATAGATTATTTGGAGAATTAGGGCATTATAATGTATCCCTCTATACTACGAACTTAAAAAAGCACACACCCCAGGAAGGAATGCACACTAAACAACAACGACAACACGAAGTGAAAAGACCCTTAATTTTTCATCTACAGCTGATTTTTAGGCTAAGTGAAAACAGGAAAGAAATGCTAGGGCAGATTTGTAAATAGCCAGACTAAGCAGTGAAATGTCCCATCACAGAGCCAATCTGCAAAGATAGAGTGTTTGTATTTATTTGTTTTTGTTTCTGTTTTTGTTTTGTTTTTTGTTTCAGACATTCAAGAATTCTTTATCCAAACACTGGCTGATCAGAATTTAAAAAATAAAAAATAAAAAATGGGTATCAAAGAATACTTATAACAAGCAACAGTCTTTTAAAATAGTATATGAAAGTCACTAAACAATCACACAGTTATATTCCAGATGCAGAAAAAGCACAAAACAGAACACTGAGGAGGAAGAATATGGTTTTCAGAGTTAGCACATTACAGTATTTAAATATACACTTTTAAAACAAAAAAATATATATAATGAAGAAAGTACAGCCCATTCACATGAAAAATGAACAGAAATTTTCCCTGAGAAAACATAGATATTGAATTGGCTAGACAGAGATTTTAAATCAACTGACTCCTCCAAAAAGTTAGACAAAAAATTTGTTGGCTTTTGAAAAAATTAAACAAAGGATTTTCATGATGTGACCCAGCCACTCCACTCCTAGGTATAAATCCAAAAGCATAAAAAACAAGTATTCAAACAAATATATAGTACAAAAGTATTCATAGCATGATTCTATGAATATTTTTGTACTGTGTGTTCTAAGTATTTGTACTAAGTATAAACACTGTGTAAGAACCCAAATATTTATCATCGAAAGATAAATAAAGAAGATGTGACATATGCATACAGTGTGATTCAGCTTTCAAAAATTAAAGTTCTAATTCTTGTTAGAACATGGATGAACCTTGAAAACATTACGTGTCAGCGATAGAAGCCAGGCATAGAAAGCCAATGATATGATGTGTTTTACAGGAGACATTCAGGGTGGGTAAACTAATGAAGAGAGAAAACAGGTTGATAGTTGTCAGGGGTAGGGTGGAGGGAAAATGGAACTGACCTTTTAAGGAATAAAGAGTTTACTTTCGGGGAGCTAAAGATATTTGGAACTCGATAGAGATGGTATTTGTACAGCATCCTGAATATACTAAATACCATTGAATTATAGCCTTTAACATGGTTAATTTTATGCTATGCAAATTCACCTCTATAAAAATATTTAAGAAAAAAATGATGAGAAATCTCTGCTACCAAGTGGGATACTGTAAGTAATCAACGACTGAGGTGTTATTGCAAGAACTACAAAGAAAAGTTATATACATGGCAAGCAATATGCCTTGGGATCTCCCAGGCACCTCTAGAAGTAAGGAAGACAAGTTGAAATAAAACTAACAAGAAAAACTTTTCTGTATAGAGCTGACAGTTACTAGTTAATTTTTTCCAAGCTTGGTATTCTGGTAAAATCTGGAAAGATGCTGAAGATAAAGTTTAGCTGAGGCAGAGGTCCACTGCCAGGGAAAGAAACCAACAAGCACACAAGTGCTGAGCAGGGCTGAAAGCAAAACTTGAGGTCTTTCAAACATGCAGCCAGGATGAATGACAGCAATTTCCAGGACTGGGAGCACAGAAGATGTTGAAGAGTGGCTAGAGTTTCAAAAGGGCTCTGCAGTCATTAGGTGACTAGAAAACGAAGACTTACTGGGGAGCAGTGCATACTGCAAGTTCATTTTTGGGCTCTTTGTGCCCAGAGATTTGGATTTGTCAGTGGTGTGAACTGAAGAGTGGAGTACTAGCTTGGGAATACTAAAGGGCAGAACTGAACCTCCCTTCACGGCCAAGGTGAAGGATAACTTCATGCTTAAAACCAAAAGTCTGGAGGGTGACATTCCAGAAAGAAGCACACCAGAGGTAGCTGGATTTTTACTAAGGCCTATCCATCCTAACCCAGCTCCATATCTGAAAGGATTGAGACATTCAGTCCTTCCAGCAGCCTACCAGAGTCAAGGCCTTAGCCACTGTGATAACAAAAAAGAGAAAGGCATGAGAATTGGAACACAGCATTTAAAACTGTCATTTATGCACAGGTTATATGATTGTGTACCATGTACAAATAAAAGAATCTAAATACAAATATTACAGTCCATAAGTGAATTGCATAGAGCTACCTGGCACACTGACTATATTCAGAAATACACATTTTAAAATAAACCATGGGCTAAAGAATTAAAATAGAAATTAGGAAATATTTGTGAAGTGAATTCTAGTAAAGATATTACATGAAAAAATGTGAAATAAAGCTAAAGGAATGCTTATAGAAAAATGTATAGCCATAAACACTTAAATTTAAATAAAAACCAAAATCATATTATTTAGCTTTTACTACTTTACAAGCTGATTCTCAAACTCTTATGGTAATTCAAAAGAAAAACAAAGCAGAAGGACTAAGATATTTAATGTCAAACTAAGTAATGAAACAGAATTAAAGTTCATAAATAGACCATGGTTACCCAATTTATAACAAAGATAACATTCTATTACGGTCAGGAAAGGATGGTCTTTTTGATACACAGTATTGGGTATACTGGATACAGACATGTGAAAACAAGTTTCTGCAAACTAACTCTTCCACTAGCAATTGCACTGAACAGGAAAAAATAAAGCACAAAAAACATTTCTTCACACATATACACACATATATGCATACAATGTACAAAAGTATCCACAAGAGTTTTATTCATAAAACTTCACAGAAAGTGAAACTCTCAAATACCTAGGTACAGTGTGTTGATAAACTGAGTTGTATTTACAGGGTGTGAGACAAACATTAATGAAGAGAATCTACAGCCGCATGGAGCGTGTGGATGAGTCACATCGAAGGGCAAGAGCGAGCATAACCTGGGCTGCTAGAAGTCAGGACGGGGGCTAGTTCCCATGTAAGGCGATATATGGAAGGGGGCACAAGGTGAATCCTTCGTGAATGATGTTCTGTTCCTTGATCTTGGTGCCAGTTTCCCATATTTGTTGAGCATGTTAAAATTCATCAAACTCAGTCAGCAGTTGTATGTTGTGCGAGGTGCATTGCTTGTACATTAAGTACATGTATACCTTTCTATATGTACATTAAACTTTCATAAACGATTATAAAAATGAAAAGATTTGTTCACTTGCTCTTCCAAATGGTTTCGCCTATACTTTCAGAAATCTGTTATTAAGTTTCACTCTGTATATGAAGTTCATTAGAAAAAAATTATATATATATACATTATTTTTATTATTTTTATCATTGATTCTTATCCAGGGAATATTTATCACCCAAAGGGACATCTGGCAACATTTAAAGTCATTTTTGTGTTCTGTCTACCACAGAGGTACAGGGAAGGCACTCTCTAGCCAGTGCAGGCCATGATGTGGCTCATCATTGTACAATGAACACAACACCTCATAAAAAAACTGTTTGATCCAAAATGTCAATGGCATCAAGGGTGAGAAACTCTGACTTAAACAACATGCTTTCCACGAAATGCATATTTAGTAAAATAATGCCGCTGTCCTGAACTCTTCTCTGCTGTTGATGATAATTCCCAGGATGTTATCTTTTTTGAGACTCAATGGATTTCACACACTTTTTGCCATATGTTTCTTGACAAAATCTTGCCTCCCTTCAGCTTTTAATTCCCTAAATATTAATTAACCTTCTCGACTGCAACTTAATCACAAATATGCATCAGCACCACTTTTCTTTGTCTCCTTTCTCTGACCTGTCTTTATCTGCAGAAGCTTTTCCTTTCCTCAGGCCCAAATGAAACGAGGTTAAGAAGCCAAAAAAGCATAATTTTGTTCAAAACAAGATAAACAGGCATAAAGCCTTTTTTCGGCTACCTACCTCCTAAAGCATCAAAACCTTCTCAAATTCTTTACAACTTTACTGTCCCATTCCATCCCTGTAAGGGGGAAGTAAGTTTGAGGTGGCATTTTCATGACTCCAACAAAATTGTTCTCAAGAGGTGTGTTACACTAGAAATTCAAGTTCTCACAGAAGGTTAAATCAAAACAAAAAATTCTCCATCTCAGTCAATACTAGGTCCCTCCTCTGTTTTATACATTAAGAGCCATTTTCTTATTACAATGTTCTATTTTTAAAATTCAAACCATCATCACAGTCCCTCTGATTTTACTCTCAAAACTATACAACAGATTACAAATTGTGGTGGACTTTCAATGCTAGTTGACATCAATAAAGCCAAGAAAACAAGGATTCCTACAAATCACTTCCCTTCATTGTGTCATGAATTTATGGAGATGATTCTATTAAAAAAGAACAGTCCAATATAAATCAAAGTATAGTATGTTTATTATTTGTTATGGAAGTCAAACCTCGAGTGTAAATTTTGTTGTAAAAGTCAACTCGTCATATGCAGTTTTGTTTGGAGAATAAGCAGAAACTCTGTGAGACAAACTCCATCATCATCAAAGGGTTATGCAAAGAAAGAGAGCAAATTCTTGCTCTTTCAAAAGGGGTATCACTTATGTTTTTGCCCACCCAGCTCCCTGGACCCTAGACTCAGTGGCAAGTGACATACAGGAGCTTGTGCCATACAAGGTTCTGTGATCTCAGTCTCTTCTCAGAGTGGTCCATTGTTCTAAATTTTGATCATTTAGATTATGCTATAATTTTTCTGGTGCAATTAATTTTTGGTGTTTTTCTAATCCAGTTGTGGTAGAAGCTTTGCAAAAAAAAAAAAAGAGGTTGCAACTGATAAGTTCCAAGCTGAGGCAGAGGATGAGGTATGCTATACTCACAGGTCAGAGGCTAGGGAAAAGGTGTCCCCCTAAATTGGCTCTGGCTAAGCCCTGAAAGGTTGGAGAAGAGCATGAGGAAGCCACTGTGGCAGACCGTAATGTGGACTGCTGCCTTTGAAGATTTGGATGAGATGGTGATGGACCTGGTGGAGGCATTTGAGAAGAAGGAAAAGCATTGGTGTAATTTGCCAATCACCCAGGAGACCTCCAACAAGATCTTCAGGTTGCTTCTAAAGCTGGAAACACATTACTGAATTGCACAGAGACTTGCAGGACTGTCTTCTGAAGTCCCAAACCAGTCAGGAGCACTTAGAGAAAACAGAGTAATAGACTATCAGGCAAAATTCCTGCAGCAGATGTGTGAACCACATGCAAAGTTTTACTAACAATTAGATGTTCTAGTAAGGTAGCTGGAAGAAACAAATCCAGAGCTATTTGGATAGCAGCAAGTGTCACAGCAAAATGTTCTTAGTGCATCTCAGACAATTCAATTTCTGCAAATTAACACCAATAATCTCCAGGGCCAGCTGGAGGAATTGAAAACATTTGGGCCAAGACAAGAAACCAGGAGAAGCACTGCCAGTAGAAATCGGGGCACCGTTCCTCACATGTATGCCACATACCTGCTGGCAAGTAAACATTACCTCATTCTTATTTTCCCTTGCAGAGGAAGGGAGGATATCTCTGGAAAAGAGGTTTTCTGCAGAAGTCACCAAGAGGTTGTTAAAGAGGCTTAGTGAAAGACATGGAAGAAATAAATTGATAACTAGAAAAGGTAAAAAAAATAGGTTTGGCATCAAAACTCATTTGGTCAATGCAGTGACTGAGGTCCAAGAGCTATCTAATTTTTCTCTTTGAGAGAGAGAGATTATATTAGGTTTCCCTTATTTTTGTTCATAGTGTCTCACACTAAACAGGCCTGTACCACAAAGGTAGCCAGTGGCAAGAATGGCTATGACAACAGCACCTGCCTGGACATTGGGTATCATTGACATATCAGATGAGGCCAGAGAAAGAAAAAATAAAAACCAATATGCTCACATTGAGTACTGAATTTCCTTCTATGTTTCTAGGCAGGCAAGCTGTTTTGCAATTTTTCATGTCAGGATATATTGCCTTATGCTTGGAGGAGAAGCCATTACACGCAGCATTTTCACTCCCTGCTCTCCTATTCTCACCCACAATAGGTGACAAACAATAGGCTGATTTTCTGGACTCAGGTGATAACAAACGCCTGATTAATTAATACTTTCATCAATACAGAATACATTTAGCTTTGCACTCAAGAATGAGGATGAGAATTTACACATTGTGTTGTATTTAGTCTTGAAGTCACAGCTAGTTCCCTAGTTTTTTACAGTAACCATTCTATTAAGTCCCCCTTATGTATGGCTGCTTCTCTGGGGGAACTTCCTTTAGTTGTAAGATCAAGTAAATATCTTAGGAAAAGAGCAATTGATACAATGAAATAAAACCTGTTCTGAGAATGAAAAGTTATTCAGGATCTTAATCAAGGCTAGGACCTATCTGACATTTCTTTCTCTCTCATTTAGCATCCCTGTTTCTCTAGTCTAGTTTACTACCTCATTCACTTATTTTTAAACAGGAAATTCATTTTCCTTTCTAAATACAGAGGGTGTTGATTTCATTAGCTGAACTAATTACCATCATCCCTCTTAGATGAACCAATATATTGCAGAGCACCTTTGGATTTCCCGGGCCCTGCTGTCGATTTAGACATTGTCATCCAGTCAGTTACCAACCTCACGCTGCTTCCTGGGACTGCAGTCTGGGGGAAGGGATTTGGTAAACTCCACCTGTGATATGTTCACTACACTAGGGAAGCAGGGAGGCATCCTCTGCTCAACATATTCAACATATGTTTTACATATACTTGTATCAATACACTTAAGAGAAGTTCTTGTGTACAAGGGGTAATGCTGTAACTTCCTTCAGAAGCTTAATTATTACATAATTCAACCATTAGGGAAGTCAAGTACTTGCTCTGCATTCTAACAGTATAGCTGGTGTACAGTTATTGCATTCTAATTCATTCTGTAAAATGTACCACATAAATTTCATTACTGAAAAGCTGATCCCATCCAGCTTTCATCTCCAGCCAACGCATACACTCTCAGAATTTGAAATAGGATCTAGGTTGTGCTTATATGCCATTATAGAAACTCCTTGATATTTTTCTAGTGAATTGCACATTTTACAAACACAGTTTTCTGTGCATCATCTTTCTTGATTATCAAAATAGCCATGTGAGGAAACAAGCACATTTTTTAAAAAGGTTAAGCCAGACCAAAAGCATTTTAAGTAACTCTATCATTTAGAATTAGGTTTGCCAATGAGAAGCAAACAACAAAGTAACAGAGGAACAAAAACAAAAACAAAAACAAAAAACAGAAAACAAACAAACAAAAAAACCTTGAAAACTGCCTTTCACATAGAGGTACACATGTAGGATCTTCAATACTACCCATTGTGGCTCTGCTCCATAAATTCCCAAGGAACTAAAATATTTGCAAGCCATTCATGAGTTTCTGCTTCTTTTAGATGTTTCCTGTTATACAATTCAGGATAAGTCATGTACACCTTTCAGGTCTCAGCATAAAAAAGAAGAGTAAGATTCATATATCAGTTAACTCTTTAAAAAAAGATTCCTTAAAGCTACCATGTGCCACTTCATTTTACATCTATTGGGTAGAACTGGAACACTTGGGAATGCTTTGCTCCAGAGAAGGTTGGAAAATGTAATGTTTATTTTGGATGATCTTATGATCACCTAAAATTCCAGATTTCTATAAAAGTAGACCGAAAGGATATATATAATACTGAGCGATAGCTATCATACCATACAAAAATCAAGTTTACTTGAATTGTTATTAATACTACTTAGTGTAGGGCAAAAAGTATATATAAAGGTAACATCAATTTTAAAATCTTTTGAGTGCAACTGTATTTCTGAAAGGCGAAGAAATTGTGTGAGGCATAACAAGTTATGTCACTTTTGAACTTTAAAATTCTCCCCCATAGAGAACTCCATTGGGTGGACCACATTATAGGTAATCCGTAAGTATATAAAAACTCTACAAAAATAATTACTTTGGTCCTTATATGATGGTGCTGAGCCACAGTTAAATGCTGTACTTAGTCTTCTAGCAGCTATGTTGAATTAATAGAACAATTATTAAAAATGGTAATGGCACTCTAATTATATGACTGCATTCTTCATGGCAACATGCTCTACAGATTATGCTAATTTTAGTAAATTATAAAGTATATATTCTATTCCTGTGAATCATGCTTTCTTATATTTAATATGCCTCAAAGGAAAACATATTTTGCAGGACAGTGCATTTTCTGAGACTATGGAGGAAGGTGGTGTTTGTGTGTTCTCACCAGGGCAGAAAAATGTCACACTTTCTATTGAATGAAATGATCATGTCACTAGTTTAATTTTTACACTTAATTCTAAAATGAATACTAATCACAAGTAGTTTCTCTTTGTTTATTCAGTGGCCTATGTACAATTAAATTTATTGTAATTATAGTACAGTTTCATTAACAGTAAAAAAGGGAATTTTCATCTATATGTCTGTGTGTAGGGAGAGAATACCTTTGATATATATGAGAAGCTCTTGTCTTGGTAGGGGTGGCAGAGTTAATAAAGGGTTCCTTACTGATGAAATTTTGAATGATGCCTCCATAATGTCTTTTGAATGTGTATTCAGCATGTGAATGGGTACTATTGCTATTGATAAAATTGTTAAAATCATGGGTGACTTTTCATTTAATTTGGAAAAATAGCCTTCTGTAAGTACAATGTTTTTCTGCCCATACTACAGACACAAATGGGTTTTGATTCACGTAGAGTGCCCTTATGGTCAAAAATGTGGGATAACTTAGAGCTCAAATAGTGAAACTGTTGCCAGTGGTAATTAGGATCTTCCACAGGATTGTGAGGAAAGCATTCCAAGGACCCACGCACAGGAGACTGTGGTGTGGCAAAATGGTTTATTTGTGTGGCACTCTGCCCATGGGTCCCATTTCTGTACATCCTCCCACAGAAAATCAAGGCCAGAAATAGAGTCAATGCCCAGAGATCCTGTGCCATATTAAAGCTTAGCCCATTCCAGCATCCAGCCAGCTTAGCATGTGTTCCTGGCCGCAGTCTGTTGCTGTGCTGAGGTATTCAGGCTCTCGCCTGAACCCTGTACCATTAGTCCACGTGGCCATTGGCCATGCAGGCTGCTAAGGCCACATGGCTATGAGAGAGTACACACAAGTGCGTGGGGTGAGTGTGGGTAATGAGCAAGAGAGAAGGAGAGAGGTCTTTGTTCCTCTATGATTATATTAGTTTGGGCTTAGGTCAGATCAGGGGCTTTTTCAAAGTAATCCATGAATTCCCCAAGATTTTGCAGGTTTTTGATAAGTTTACACCCTCAACATACACTGACAAGCCTCTATGGTCTAGCAGCTTCCACCTGCATCCCCCAACAATACTTAACCGGAAGGAAGAAAGAGGAGTTTTAATCCCCTTAGCAAGGCAATGCTCTGATCCCCTGGGGTGTAACTTCCTGATGAAGCAAACAGCCTCATGCTCCCCAGTTTTTTAAGCTCAAAGTTTAATTCTCTTTGCTACCTTTTTATGTTAATATCTAGTTAACTACCAATCATAACAAAAGGGGACAAGCAAAAGATAAATAAAACAAAGGCAGAGGAGAGACTGTTGACAAACTGATGTGCAGGGATTGCTTTGCTTTGTCTGCCCTCGTCGTGTGGTATGTCTGTCTGTGTTTTAGTTCAGGAGGTGTTGATGTTTTCAGGGGTGTTTGTCTGTGTGCATGCTTGTTATAAAGAGATACATATGTCCACAGGTTTCAAATGGAAATTTTAAGAACTGACAAAAATCCCAAGTGTCTACTTTGCTTCATATTTCTCCTTATAATAGTTGAAGCAAAGGGCAAAGGTCAAGGAGCCAGATACAGAGACATTTCGTGATCTGTTCAGTTTTATCATTTCGAAAAGAATTTTTCAAGGGATAAAAAGGGATTTTTTCTTAATGCTAAACAGAAATAAAAAGCGCATTTTTAAAGACAGTATGCTGGGGCATTTTTCTAAATATTATTTTCTTACCTGAAATGTGTGAAAAACTATCAGCTGGCTAAAAATTTTCTCACCAAAGTATTTCTCATAGCTCTACTGAAAGTAAATCTAAACCATATCTTAATTATTATTACTTTAATAGAAGGTGAATTACCTTTATTTGAATATTTATTGATGTATTTCATATACCTATATATAATAAATATATATTTATTATATACAGGTATAGTTGAAGTTGTTAAGGTCTATATGGAGAACTAATATTTTTTTTTAATTGTTGAAAGAAACTAGAACCATCATATCTTTGGTTCTTTCCAACTAGATGTACCAAGTCACTACTTTAATTAATCAACTAGAATAATATATAATCTAAATAATATATACATATATTATAAATAATAAATACAGCATAAATAATAAAACTGGTGGTAAAATAAGGTGCATTTGTACATTATGGACCTTATTTTCCTTGTCTTAGAATATTCTCCAGACAAAGGCATGTTACTTCTTGGTTTCTTTGAAATTTATGTTACATAAAAACATGTATAAAATACATCTTGAAAGGTTGTCCACATAAATCCTGATAATATTAAAGCAGCTTATCTCAGTATAAACTCTTTCCTTCAGTAAAAATTGATGTTTCAGGAATAAGCAAGTGTTCAACCACATGAATATATATTAGATGCATTTGGCTTGGAGCATCATGTTTCCAAAACATTTTAACTAACTGGAGTAATATGCATATAGTTCTTCTGGATTTTTATGTTTATAAGTCTGATCCTTTGCCAAATGAAAAATAAGCCTAGTTATAGTGGTTTGAGAGTGAATGTTACATATGTCTCTTATTTATTTCATATGCCCCAGTAAGTGAAATACCTTATATCTAGTAGATGCTCAGTAAATTCTAAATATCTGAATATACCAAAAATCTTCTTAAGAAATACATGCATTAGTTGAAAAATGTGAAAGTAATAGAAATAAGTGAATCACACAGTATTTATCTTTTTGAAATTGGCTGATTTTTCTTAGCATAATGTCCTCAAAGTTCATATCTGTGGAACATATGACAGAATTTCCTCTTGTTTTCAAAGGCTGAGTAATGTTTTGTTGTATTTATAGAGAACATTCTATAATGTGCTTATTCATCTATGAACATTTGTGTTGCTTTAGTCTCTTAATTATTGGGAATAATTCTGTAATGTATCTAAAATCGTCAAACTGATAGAAACAGAAAATAGAATTGTGGTTTCCAGGCACTGAGGAGAGGGAAAAAGAGGAGTTGTTGTTTAATGTGTATAACATTTAGGTTTTGCAAAATGATAAAGTTTGAGAGAAAACAGTGTTAATATACTAATTAACACTACTGTACACTTGAACATGCCTAAGATGCTATATTTTATATTTATGTGGCCTATCATAAATTTAAAAAGAAATTCCACTTAGAAATTTTAAAAAGTGAAGAATTAAAAAGCATTCTTGAGCACAATTGAAGATAAATGCTACCTACCATCTGTGAGAATCTAATTTCAAACATAGTGATTTCTTCTTGCGTTGTATTGAATGAAGAACAATTTGACAGAGACGTAGTACTGAGGGAGGAGAGGATGAAATAATCCTTTGTTCTTTGGACAAATTGTCCATGTTTTAACTGAAAGGTTTCAATTTTTAGTTTATCTTTGGAGTGGTAGATGATCATATTAATAAAAAAAAGTCCATTGTGTAGTAACCATTCAGTTGAAGACTTATATTGAGCTGAGATTAATATAAACTAAAAAAGAATCACAAGCATGCATATATCTTATTTTAAAAAGATTTTTCTTTTTCATAATTTAAATGAAGTGTCCTACCACACTGAAATATTATCTAGAGTAATAATGGTATCACTGGGATTGGGTTTTTCAGGACCTGTTTTGAAGAACACCTTTAAAACACTCTGATTTATCAATTTAACCATGTTAGAACAGTTTATAATGGTTTTATAGTATTCACGCATGTAAAACTAATGCCAAATGACATGGCAATATCTACTAACTCTCTCAGAGCCCAGAGTAAATAGTCATCTGTTATTTACTTATCTCTGGAAAAAAAAATAAGGAGTTACATGTGTATACTGGAAAAATAAGTAGGAAAGCAGAGCATAAAATGGTACATTATGGAAATGTTGTAAGTTGTTACTAAATGTTGTCCATATTAAGCATTAGATGAAGCATACTGCAAAATTAGGCACTTAATACATGCTTTGGTAATAGTGGCAAGATGATCATACAGTCACACTAATTTTCAAATATTTTCAACACATTACACATTAGTATTTGATATGAACTCTGCTCTAAGTGTAAAACATGTTTTGATTAAAAACTTCTTTATGAAATATAATGTAAGTATTTAAATCTAAGGACAACATATGAAAGGACTTGGATGACAGGGTTTTATTCCTGATAACAGGAGATAGGAGGAGGAACAGAAGAATTTATTAAATCTATTAAACCAGTTTACTGGCAGGGACTAAAAGGACCGCCTGGCTAGAAATTTGTATGACATTTAATGAAGAATCTGTTTACAGTTATCTGAGCAGCTTCAAGGGCAGTGAGAATATTGGAATACCCAGAGCCTATCAAAATGGGAAGCCTTATATTCCACTCCTAGGCCTGTAAGGAGAGGGGGAAAATGGGAGGAAAATATTTTGGCAGTTGTCGCCTGTAGTCTCTGATCTGTGACTGCCCTTGCAAGAACCCTGAGAATAAGCCAGAGGGCATGTGCGCCAATGATCCAGAGTTAAAATGACCTTCTCTCCACAGCGGGTCAGGGAAAGGTGAAAATATCCAGGAAAAAACAAATGGAGTTTAAGAGGCAATATGTAACAGTTGTTTTGTTCTTCTAGATTATACAGAAATGATGTTTCAAAACGACAACTTTCATCAGTGTACTTCATTGACAGAGACTGCCTAATTAAGACCAATAAGGAAAAAAGTTTTTAAAAAAGTTCTTGTCTTTGAATTCACTGAAAGGGTCAGTCGGAATAAGTACAGCACGTTACATTTCCATCACTATAGGAATACTATATACAGATGAAATGTTTCAAGAAGCAAAAAAAAAAAAAAATCATATTGTGTGTTAAATGAAAGAGTTAATCTGCAGCAACAAATTATTTCATCCATGGCACTGAAGTTGTCAATGAAATATGTGAGAATAGTTTCGGATTCAAATACTGGATATGTAATGAGGGAAAAGCTGTTTCGTATTCTGAAGCATGGCAAGAAGAAATTGTGGAATCTGAAATAAAATATTCTTAAACTACCTGCAAATTTTATATTATAGAATTAACATGCCTATAAAGAGATTTTTCTTAAAGATAAGTACAGAATACTTAATTTTCAATGTTTTGTCCCGATTAAATCTCTAAATTAGAAGTTACTGGAGTTATTAAAAAGAATGAGAGAATGGGGATTGAAACAATTGTAGCAAGTTAAAAGTATTTTTCCTATTTTCCAATACCGTACTAATAATAACTCATTGTCCCAAACCCTAACCTTTATCCTACTGACATAATTATATCAAATTCTACTGACCCTTAGTTAATAAAATAAATGATCAGATTTCTACATTGTATTATTTCCTTAAATCCTTTTACACAATCCAAGATTCAATAACTTTAGTGACTTGAGAGATGAACAAAATTCTATTACCTCCAAGATCAGGAATAAAAACCATAAAAACTCTTAGAGTTGACACAAATAATTACATAAGCTACTAAAAATAAAAATAACATTGCAAGATAAAATGACAATTTATTTTGAAATCCAACCACTTTCTGAATCTAAAAGCAATTGTTAGAGTCTGTTCAACTCATTGAAAAGATATCAATACTTGGGGACTATCATTAAAGGCATTGAAGTGATAAGAAACTAAATCATACTCTTCGTCTCTGTCATCTGTAAGATCTAAGGTTGCTTCAATTTAAAATATGTCATCCAAGGAAAAAGGTAAATTTAGTGTTTCTATTCATTTTCTTGGCCTTGTTGTCATTACAAGTTTTAATACATGTATAATTTTTCTTGAAATTTAAAAATTATTGAATTACTTGCAGAAAAAGAGTACACCAAGTCATTTTAAATGAACCTTAACACCACTCCCTCACTCCCCATGGGAGAAAGTCCAAGGTAAATTAGTAAAGTAAAAAGCACTAAAATATATAGTAGCATTTTTTTAAAAAGTAGAACTGTAATGTAATTACTAATGTGATAGTAGCAGAAAAAGGCTCCAAAACATTCACTAAGATTACAAAAAAAAACCCTCAAAATTGTTTTTAAAATGCAAAATGATGATGTTTTGCATTTTTTGCATTTTTGTTTGCATATTAACCATTGCAAACAAAAAGAAAGCATAAAGATATTATCCTAAAATATCAGTAATCACAACAAATATAAATTTATGTATATTTCCCATTAAAATAGTAGAGATGTTTGACAGGTAAACGCATCTATATGCTGTTTACCAGAGACATATTTAGTTATAAAAAGAGAAAAGTATTATTCAAGAAAGATGTCACAGAGTTTGATTAAAGAGATAAATTATGATTTAACCTCAAATCTTTTTGCAAATATGAAGTGCTTAGAACTACTTGCAGAATGTTTTATGGATATATATATATACACACACATTATATATATAAATATATATATATTCAAAAATTCCTTAAAACTGACACACGATTTGTATGGTCTGTTTTCTCCCAGGCCTGTATACAAATCAGATGAATACATTTAATTTTCCTTTGTTTTCTAGGTGCTACTTGAAAAAATTATTAGTCTTTTTAATAATATTTTGTGCTCAGAACTCCTAAAAAAATTACAGTGGCATGTACAAAAAAAAAGTCCTAGCCCTGCCTGGTGTGGTTCAGTGGATTGAGTGCCAGCCTGTGAACCAAAGAAATCACCAGTTTGATTCCCATTCAGGGCACATGCCCAGGTTGTGGGCCAGGTCCCCAGCTGGGGGCATGGGAGAGGCAACCACACATCGATGTTTCTCTCCCTCTCTTCTCCCTCCCTTCCCCTCTCTCTAAAATTAATAATTAAATTCTTAAAAATAAATAAATTTAAAAAATAAAAAAAGTTCTAGTTGCTTGGATAAAGAATTATGTCTCTTATTACCTTCTTTCAGTCTTTTCCATGTTTTGAGATGAGGATTATTGAAATAAAACCATTTCTTTACAGAATCATTGCCATAATGCATTGTTCTTTTCTCATATCATTGTAATAGAAACACATTTAGCAAAAAGATGAGGGTGATGAAATTAATATTAGAAAAATTATAAGCTGTTAGGAATATAAAAAACAGAGAACAAATATATTTATAGTTGAATTTTGTTATTCATGAAACATATAAAATTCCACAATCATTTAACTAGGGAATACGGAATGTCCTAAGAAGAATATATAAATATATATTTTTCATATACATTACATATATGAAAAATGTATGCACATATCTCAGATTATAATCTTAAATCCTAAAAACAACTTACTCTCATAGATTCTATTTTCTTTATTTTACAAAAGAGAAAACGAGTTTCAGAAGTGTTAAGCGACTAACCTGAGAACTTCTCACTGATAGGTACCAGAGCTGGGACTTAAACCTTGCCCAACTTGTCCAAGTTCTAGAACTTTTGGTACTCCACTGCCAATTTCCTCCCATCGCCATCCTTTTGTCATCTGTGTCTGCTGCTGAAAGAAGAGTTATCACTTAGTCATTGTCAGTGGGGAATGTCCAAGTCAGGCAACTCAAATGTTTTGCCACTCTACGGATGTATGTAATTGAACAAAAAAGGCCATGAGTGTTGACTTTGCACTTACAAGTAAATTTAGCAAGTAGAGAAATGTGTAATTACAGGATCCATGAATAATGAGGATTCACTGCTATTTATCAAAGAAGTATCTCATATTTAACAAAGAAATATTTTTTTAATGTGGACATCATGAGTATATGTGCACCCAGTGCCAAAGTTTCAATGTTCAGTGCAATAAACCCAACAAAATACCAAGAGTATACAGGTTTTCAGTTATGTTAGAAATATTCTATCATTTGTTCATATAAAAATTAAACATTTAACAAATTATTAATAATACTATAGAAAATGTGTATGTACCAAATAATAAAATTAAGATAACACTTCAAATATAATTTTTAATGTAGATAAAATAGTTCTCCCAATTTTTTAAAAGACCAATTGAAAAAATACAAGGTAAATGATAATTTATTGTATATTTAAGTTATTATACAGAATTACATATTATTATTACATATTATTACATATTATTTACATAATTATTACATATTATTTCTTGATATATAAATTTATTATGCATACCTTCCAACTTTGTGACAGTGGTTTTCTCAGAATGAGGGGAGAGGAATATCACCAAGAATAGGTGAACAAAAGTTCAATCTTATAATCAAACTTGATTTATTTTATTTTAAAAGTGATGGCATTAAAATGTGTTCATTGAAAATGTGCAAAAGAAAACCACATTTCTCTATGATGGGCAGGATTCTAAGATGACCAAATGACGCATGTTCTAGCATAATACCTTCTCCTTGATTGTGTATGGACCTGGGAACATGGTGGGATATACCTCCATGCTTATATCACCTGACATGGAGAAGACATCGCACAGATAGAATTAAGGTCGATAATTAATTAAGCTTAAGTCAATCAAAAGGAATGCCAGTCTGAGTAGCCATGACCTAATCGGTTGAGCCCTTTATTTATTTTTTATTTAATCTTTATTGTATTTTATTCATTACCATTTAGCCCTTTTATACTCCTCTCCCCCCAGCAATCACCACACTGTTGTCCATGTCCATGAGTCCTTTTTCCTTTCTAAGGAGACGGCGAAAGCAACAAGTCATCAGGAGCTCTACAGCAGCAAGGAACTGAATCCTGCTGACCGCGTGAGCTTGCACTGTGACCCAAGCACAGCTGGCATCTGCAACATAGTCCGGTGAGATCCTGAGCAAAAGATCGCTGAGGATAATGTGTATGGCTTTAAGAGGTTAAGTTTGTGGTAATTTGAATGCCCTGACACAAAAATAATGCATCCATTTTTTTGTAAACAAAAATACCAATGTTATTCAGTGGAGAAATCTTTCTGGAATGTGATACAGTTTGCTTTTAACTCATTATGTGGCCTTTGGCAAGCGATTTAATTTCTCCACACCTAAAAGGGTTTTACATTAAAAGTACCCAATTGCTTAATATTTTAAAGATTTACCCTGCAGTCTATGACCTATTTAAAAAAAAAGAGAGTTATTCTCACATTTAAAGGAGACAGGTGTATTCCAATGACTGATTATTAATCAGTTAATATATTAGAACATTAATTATTTGATTAGGATAGTATTAAATTAATTTTATTTTTCTGTACTTTAGCAAATATATCTTGACTATTTACATACAGATGATGATGATACACTAATGAGTAAGCAGTCACTCTCATTTTTATTGTGATTATGACAGTGTATAATATATTAGATGAACACTAAACTAAAATGAAGAGACCAGAGATGATTTTCTCAATAAAATGAGAGTTAGATTGAGATTGAAGAAAATTTATGAAATCGAATTGGGGTACTGGAAAGACTGAAGGATATTTCAGGTCAAGGGAATTTGATAGGTCAAGGGCTGAAGTTGTAAATGAACTTGGTAAAATTAAAACAAAACAAAACAAAACAAAACCATAATTTCTTGTGATCTGAGTAAATAACTCAAATAGGTAGTGCTTACATGTGAGACAAAAAAAGAAGAAGAAATCTTAGAGTGAGATTAAGAAGGGCCTGGTAAGTTATTTCAAGGAATATCAGTGTCACCAAAATAATAGTGATATTTTTACATGTTGTTTGTTTATTTATCTGTTCTAATGAAATCTAAACTGTTCATGTTAGGAAGGATTATTGGTTGATTATAAACCTACAGATAACATAATAAGTCGTAGTCATGTAAGTGTGAAAACATATTCAATGTTAAGTTATTGCAGAAGAGACATGACTCTAATTAATAATTTATATATAAAATGAGTCCTAGAATGAAGTTGGTGAAAATGGGAATGAAGAAGAAAGTATGCATTAAAGAAATAACAAGAAAAAAGTAGACAGGAACTGATGAAAAATTTTAGCTGCAGAAAAATCAAGCCAAGGCAATGGAAGAGAAAGGAGTTACTCCTAGTTGATTTAGCTTGTAGTAAGAGAAAACTTAGAAAAGTATAAACAATTCAGAAAGGGAGATGGTGTATAAATTTAGAACATGCTGAATTTGAGGTGCCTTTTAAACATCATATCAGAGCTTTATAAAACTTTTACATAGAGTACCACAGTCTGTCAGTGATTCACTTAGTATTGCCCCATGCATGAAGGGGTCCCAGATTCAATCACTGAAGGCCACTAGAAATGCCAAGGTTCCCAGAGCAACCAAAGTTGGAACTTTGGTTAGAGTAAAGATGGGTAGTTGGGTAGGGGGAAAATTCACAGGTTTATAGTCACCACACCCTCATAGCTTGGTCTCTAATTTTAATGTCCACAGTTTAAAACATATAATTTAATCCACAACATGTTTGTTAGGTGGCAACGAATACATTGTTTTTAATTTTTATTACAGGTTTAAGTCTTGTCAGGATGTTCACATAGACCTTGGACTTAATTTTTGATGATACACTGGGGAAGAAAGTGGTCTCAGTCCCATAAGTAAAACAGAAAGTAAAAACAGTAAAACCCGTGACACAGAATTAAATGTGTGCTCATTATATTGGACCAAGGATGTTTTGTTTATATGTTGCTGCATAATAAATCATCCCCAAACAGGGGACTGAAATAACATTTCAATTTTGTTCACAATACAGGGGTGGGCAGAAGTAAGTTTACAATGATGAGCACATGAAACCCAGAGTTTATTCTTGTATTATTATTTATTATTACTGTATTATTTATTTGTATTAAACTGTAAACCTACTTTCGCCTATCCCTGTATATCAGGAATTTAGATAAGGATTATTTTGTCATTTATCTCCGATTCACCTACCATCACCAAGGGTATTTGGGACTGGAGTTTCCATGTCCAAAATGGCTTCTTCTCTCATATTCTAGAACCTTGATGTCCCTTGACTAATGTCTCTGTCCACAGGCTGTCTGATATTCTCTGTCCTCTTCACATGGCTTGGGCTTCTCACAAACTGTAGGTGTCAGGCTAGTGATACTTCTTACGTGAAGGATGCTTCCCCAAAGTTGATAGTGAGAGAAAAAAATTTTAAAAAGGCCAATTCATAATTTAATATAAAAATGTAAAATATAAAATACATAAAAACCCCTATGTCATTTAACATGTAAAACTTAAATATATCTACTAATTTTATAAAGAGTTTTGGAGTCTAATCATTTTGAATAATAAACCAGAGACTATGAATGATGGAAATGCTCTTTAAAATAAAAACATAATTTTCTATTAAAAAATCACATTGAAATTAATATCAATGTCCAAATGGTATTAAAGCTAAAAGACAGAGGATGATTTATAAATGTTTGAGCATAAAGGTCCAAAATTCTTATATAAAATAAAGCCAAAGAAGTAAATTTGAAGCAGAGTCACAGGGACTGCATATTCTTACCATAGGTTTTCTTTATTTACCTGACCCCCCTAAATATATGTATTTCTCAATGGGAATTAGCCTACCATAGTTTAACATACTCCTTTTAGCCAGAAAAATCAATGACACTGTGTGTTAATCGATGTGCCAGAGCAGGTTTGCATTCTGTGATCTATCTTCTTAGGTTATTACATTACACCGCCTGTTTGACTGCTGTGCCATTCCTGGGCTTTGCTTTTATTGTTCTTGTTTTGTTATTTGAATTTGACACATACAGCAAAATTGGAATTTCCCCTTTATCCGTCACCAGAGTTATATTATTATTTATTTTAGGGAAGCGATTCTCCTTATAAAATTGTTAAGAGAAAATTCTTTCATTACTTTAAAAATTGACAGTATCTTCACCATGCTAAAAATAATTCATTGATGTTTGGGAGATTTACATATGCAGTGAAGATCATTATTTCCCTAAGGTTATTTAGATGATAGCTGTTTTATTGTTCCCTGGCAACAGCACCCTCCCAAAAGTGCTACTGAAAACACTTCAGGTGTTAAATAAACTGCTACCTGATGTTCTACAGCTGATTTCTAGATACTGTTCTTTGTAGTGACAGGATATATGATATCATCTAGATGAAATTCTGCTGAGAGATCACTAATAATAATTCATTGCATTGTTCTCTTTCTCATTACTGTATCTTTTTATCTGTGTCTATAAACACGTGCACAAATTCTTATGGTCTATCTCAAATGGCAAGGCAAAACGTTTCAAAAATATGCAGGTGCTTTGTATTACTAAGTGCCTCATCAATGATGCAAGGATGCAACCAAGAGCAGGCAAGCTGAGATTGTTCAGTTCTCAAAAGCTCCTCTGTTTTATGATGAAACAAAAATGGAATCATAAGAAGTTGAATGCAAATGTGTACAACCAAATCATTCTATTTACATATTTTCCAGTGATGCTCACATATGATTGTGCAAATACCATAGTACATTTTATGTTTCTTTTCTTTAACAAAAAATATATACTTAAATCTTCTAAGCTAAAAAGTGAAAATGTCACCATGCATTTGCAGAAGATAAATACACCTCTTTCGAACTGTACTGATGGCTTTTTAAAAAAGAATTTATTTATATATTTTTAGAGAGAGAGGAAGGCAGAGAAAAAGGGAGAGCGAGAAACATCAATGTGAGAGAGAAACATCAGTTGGTTGCCTCTCATACACCCTGATCTGGGATGGAACCCACAACCCAAGCATATACCCTGACTGAGAATCGAAACTTTTGCTTTGAAGCATGATACCTAATCAACTGAGCCACACTGGTCAGGCCAGTACTGATGACTTTTTATTTCCACAATTCTAAATATATTTCATTATATCCTAACATCTTTATGAAATACCCAATGACCGAGGTTTTCATCAGCAGATGTTATAAGCCCAGTGACTGCCTGTAAGAGCGGCAGTCGAACCTCCAGCTTCAGTGGACCAGTGTTGCTAGGGGACTAGAACCGCAAACCTTGCCGGCACCCAGACCAAGACCGTCAATGTTTTTTCTCTATACTTGCTGCCTATTCATCAGAATATGTTTTCACACTTACCACCATGATGACAAAATGCATATCATCTGACCACATCTGCCTGATTTTCATGAGACAGGAACTTGAGTGTGATAACCTTCCTTTATGAAGTCATTCTAAATTCCGGCTAACCACTTTCTTGAAGGACCAGTGACAAAGTGAATTTAAAATGGAGTATATTTAGTACAAGGTGTGCACTATAGCTGTTTGGTTGGTTGGTTGGTTTTTGGTATGCCGTAGTCACATTCATTTGGCTTCACTCTGATTCTAGTTGTAGCTGCAGTGGTCAGTTCCATGTAAGTTGAGCCTCATACTGACAATGTCGCCTCAAGCAACACCCCTTGTCTTCTCGCATTTTGTCACTGGGCGTTTTTTGAAACCATGTAAATCTATTCATCACAGGAAAGGCCAGCTTGGAACTATATGGGGCTTAAGAAACCCTGCTTTCAATTAATGGACTCCAGTAGCAGGTGGGTCAATGCCCCAGTGTCCTGCCCTTGCATGGACAGAATGGGAGACATTCACTGATTCCCCACCAATGCAATAGAATGAGGCCTCTGGCTTCTACAGCAGTGACCTTGAATTTGAACAATTATTTTGGCTTTTCTTATTTACTTCTTTTCTATTGTTACATTTTACATAGTCTGCCAATATCTCCATTTCTTGTCTTCATCTGTGTTTTGAATTTTCTATCAGTCTGGAGACAACATAGTTGAACAAAATAGTAAGTTTTTCTAGATTAGGAACATATTTTTCATTTTAACTATTATAGAGAAAATTCAGAATTCATGATTACTTTCTAAACTTTTGCTTTATATGTAGTTTCTGTTAAATGTAAAATAATTAATATTAATATTTTATCGAATATAGTAAAGATCATGGGGAAAATTTAAGAGGCTTTAAGTGATGTTAAATTTTTACAATCTCAATGTGAGTTACTATTTGCTAAACTTATTTGCTAGTATTAACTGAGTTTATTGTCCACGCACTATGACATTTGATTCATACAAAAACTAAATCAGCATATCAAGTAAAGGAAAGGACATTGAAGATTTTCTACTTTATGGCTTGACAGCTAAATTGGAAGCTACAGATTTCCATTTTAACTCTAGAGGGGTATGCATGTGTGCAATTAATATATATATTTTCATAAAACTTAAATTATATTAGATAAGAATAAATTAAAAGGCTCTTCACCTCATCAAATAGTTTCAGAGCTAACATTGTGTCTAATGATCAAAACAAATAATTTTCTCTAATATAAACATGATATCAAACTTTCTAATAGGTATTGAGAGATTATTGAGAGATTCAGTATATAGGTAATGGTAGCAAACCTTGTATTCATTAAATGATGCAGTCTTCAATATTTTTAATTTGGGGTTTATTAGAAGGAGACATATCACTTTATTCTGGTTTTATTTTCTCTGGTATCTTGGAGAAATACCCACATTCTCCCACGTGGAATTTCATGACATAATTTGTTCTTTATATGATGTATGAAACATTTAGGTAACATTAACTGGATATTCTATTTATTGAAACTAAATACAAATGACAAAGATGGAGTAATTTTTATAGCACGCTATATGAACAATTTACCTAAAATCGGGTTGTGAAATTAAGTTCTGCAATGTTCCAGCAAATCGTTTCTCTATAGCTAGAGAGCCACAGTCATATTTATACATGGAATTACTGGCAAGCTTTATAACTTCTCTAACTTTTGTTATTACTTGCATATGTGGTTTGAGTAGCATTTTACAAATCTTTCCTAGCTATATTAGTTTGTAGTTCAAGTCTCATCATGTCAAACTCTAAAAGCAGTCCATTAAGTATGTGAAAATACATTCTTGTTTCAATGCTTCAAGTTAGGTGTGGAGACAATCTTCAAAGCCATTGATGAATGATTCTCTACTGGTCTCTTTATGCTTTGTGAGCAAAAGCAGTGCCTATCTTTGGTCTGGAGTATCATTTCAAGAATGTGAACTGTAGATGTAGTATCTCCCAAGGAAGCAAATGACAAACTTGTTTACTGTCAATTGAAATAAAGATAATGTCCCTTTGGGGGAAAATTCAGGCAAGCTAACAGCCTGTGATGGTAATTTTAGGTGTTAACTTGACTGAGCCATGGGGTGCCCAGGTATTTGGTCAAACATTATTCTGGGTGTGTCTGTGAGGATGTTTGTGGGTAAGATTAACATTTGAATCAGCAGATTGCCCTCCCAAATGTGGGTGATTCTTATCCAACCTATGAAGGCTTGAACACAACAAAAGATTGACTTTTCTGAAAGGAGAGAACTCTTCCTGCTAGGGAAGCTTCAAACTGGAACATTGGCTTTGTCTGCCTTTCTACTTGAACTGATATATTGGCTCTTGTTGGGTCTTGAGCCTGCCAGATTTCAGACTGGAACTATATCATTGCCTCTCTGGGTCTCAGCATCCTGAAGATCTTGGGACTTGTCAGCCTCCATAATTCTGTCATTTAAAAAAAAATTCTTTTATGCTACCCCACCTCTGCCCCAACACACACTGAATGTTGAACATATTGTATTGGCTTTCTTATTGCTGACTGTTTGGATTGAATTGTGTGAACCCTAGAAAGCCATGCTGAGGTTCTCAGAATGTGGCCTTAATCGGATATGAGTTTTTTCCAGAGAAAATCAAACTAAAATAAGGTAATTCAGATTGGTTCTAGTAATGACTGGTGAAAGGGAAAAATTGTACACAGAGACACACATGCACAAAGTTAAAAAAAAAGTGGAGACCACAGGGAGATAACTTTATTTAGACAGGGGACTGGAATAATGAAATAAAGACAAGGAATGCCTAAAAGATTTTAAGCAAACCATAAGAAGCTAGGAAGAGACAAGTAAGGATTCCCCTAGAGGCTTTAAAGATTATGGCCCTATCAACACCCTGATTTCGAACTTAATTTCAGAGAACACAATTCAAAAAGACAGCAAATATCTGGTCACGGATACCCACTTTGAGAAGAGTCTTTAATACAGACTTCTGTCTCACTCAGGGAAAAATTGTAGGCCTACCTGTAGGCAGATAGCTTCAATGCCCGGTCTTCATTCTGCCCAGTGTCCTGTTTCTGCAATGTTATGTGTTAAAGGGACAAGAAAATGGATGTTAGGAATCTAATATTTTCAGATAGAAGGAACCCAGAGCTCAATTTTTTATACATTTCTTTCTCATTACATTGACCAAAGCACATTATATATGCTTCCTGCACCTAAATCTAATAGAGTTCCTCTGTGAATTTTGAATATAAAACATATTGTGAGAATTGCCATGTTTAAACAGGTCATCATTGACCTCTGAACACAATCAGTAGCAGTTTCAAGAATGACAGATATTAATTACTATACTCTGAAACAGCTCTTTGCTTTTGAGACAATCACTCATGTAATTATTAATGTTCAGTGCCTTATTTATCATCTTGAAATTAAAGTCAGACATGAACATTCAAATTATGTTTAAAAAAATGTACAAATGATAAACTTTGAAGTTTTATGAAAAATATTGTCTTAGAAAATAAATGTGTCAAATATGACTACATGAGGGATATGTGATGCTTTTTGTGGCTAGTTCATATAGAACTTTTTTGTGGATAGATAGAATAGCAAATTCAAAATTCCTGTTGAAAGTATAGTATATTTTTTATGTACAGTTAATAAAATTATTCCAGTTGCGATCTTTCAATATATGTTATAGGCCCTCAGAAAGATCTGTGACATTTGTAACATGGTTAGAGATCGTGGGATTAAAATATTCTCTATAAATGTTACCACTTTATTGTCACTGCATGAGCTGTGATCATTACATGGCTCAAAAGTAATTTAATTCTCCAGTTTCATTTAGCATATAGAGAATTAAATAACATTAAAATATATAATCATGTGGGACAGGGGTATATAGGAAATCTCTATACCTTCTCCTTGACTTCACTGTGAAGGTAAAACTACTCTAAAAATAAAGTCTATTAAAAATAAAAAGATAAAGTTTATGTTTCTTTAATTACTGTGGTCCTTAAGACATGAAAACATAATTGCTATGTTTTATTATTTCTTCTCCAAGTACAAAAAGTATTACATAATAACATGAATAAAATTCTGTTTGTTTCAAATTCTTGAGTTGCAATTGATTAAAACTGAGAAAGCTGTTTTATTTAGCTATGAAATCAAGAACTTGAAATTAAATATTCAAGTTTAGTAGTGATAAAATAAATTTTGCAGATTTCTAAGTTAAATACTTA